>LPNX010133206.1:0-53795 GCA_001517045.1 Pseudotsuga menziesii
TCAATATGCAGAACATGTTTTGATTTTATTTCCATTACGACTGAATGCTTGAGTATGAGTAGGTCCTACGTGGCATACACCGGGAAAGGGTGCACACTTTTTCGATGTCGAATCATGAAAGGGTTTTCACTATTGACTACACCCTAGGGAGTGGATGCACTCCTGGTGTCTCAATACTTGATAGTGAATGATATGAAATATGATTACAGTTTTACAGTAATAACACGAATGAGTTTTCTTATATTGCTCGTGTTGACAGGCTAAATAGATGCAGTTGGGTGTTGCACACTAGAGAGAAAAGGGTAAACAGTTGTTACAGTGTTGACTTGATTTCCTACAGCTTGATAAACCCAATTGTGTATTGGATTGGCTGGACGGTCTGATAAACCCAACTGTAGGTTGGCTTGACTGTGCTTGATATGTATAAAAGGATGTGGTGAAGATGTCATCGAAATAGGGCTTTTATATGCCTAGGGATCCATAGTAGATCCTGGACTTGGAATTGGTCATTTATGGTTGATATAAGTGTGTTGTTGATATAAGTGCGTTGTTGATATAAGTGTATGTATTGTTGTTGATATAAGTGTATGTATTATTGTTGGTATAAGTGGGGATGTGATGAGGTGTTGTGAAGCTGTTGCTGAAATAGGGCTATTATATGCCTAGGGATCCATAGTAGATCCTTGACCTGGAAATGGTCATGGTAAAGTTCCAAGCTTAATCGGCACGAAGGTGTACTGGCTGGACATTAATTATTTGGTGTTGAGGAGCAGCCTACGTGCTGGCCTAACATCCAAGTCTATAGGCGATCCCAAGGCTTGCAAAGCGAAGCAGGATCCTGTGGACCAGAGAGGAAACACACAATATAGATAAGTATTGGATTCTCTGCAACTTCTTGATTTCAAATATACGTGTGTATATGATTTGGTTATGATATTATAATCTCTTGTTTAGAGGAATATATATATATATATATGATGAGAATAAACTAAACATGTGAATTTATTCAATGTTTGAATATAGGTATCGCTGGAAGTGAGGACTATGAAAGCATCCTAGGGATGCATGTGGACATGTGACTGTCCTAAAGAGCTCAAAATGAGCAATAATGAAGAAGGTGCTAGTGGGACTGTGAAGGTCCTAGCGGCCAATACTTGTAGACAAACCATGTGGAGAGACTCCATGGTTGAGAGGTCTAGAATAGACCATAGACACTAAGTGTCATGACCAAGAAGGGTTGGTCCAGCATTCNAGATTAAAGCCATTGAGAATAAACTAAACATGTGAATCTATTTAATGTTTGAATATAGGTATCATTGGGAGTGAGGACTATGAGAGAATCCTAGGGGTGCATGTGGACATGTGACTGTCCTAAAGAGCTCAGAATGAGCAGTAATGAAAAAAGGTGCTAGTGAGGCTGTGACGGTCCTAGCAGCTGAGACAAGCCATGTGGGGAGACTCCATGGTTGAGAGGTCTGAAATAGACTGGAGACACTAAGTGTCATGACCAAGAGGGATTGGTCCAGCATTCATGGTGAAGTGAAAGAGTCTGAGAGCATGAAAATCCACAGTAGTGGTGTGCGTTCCAGGATGGAACAAAACAAAGAGGGGAAAAAACTCTTGCTGCTCTCTCTTGCCCTTTTTAATTAAATATATATATATGCATTGTGAAAAACAAAGATTGTTGAATGCATGTATGACTGAAAATGGAATGTGTGTATTTGCTTAAAGTAAATTGTGAATGCTGGAATGGTTAATTCTCTGCCCAAGAATGGACATGAATGAGCTCATGTGCATGTTGGGAAGGCATGAAAAATATGAAAGTATCCTTGATGAGACTTGGACTGTCATGCCAATTGGGTAATTAATTGACTGATATTAATGCCTATATTATGCTTGGTGTAACAAAATTTCAATGATGCATTTCACAGGTGAGAAAGGTCAAATATAGTGGTGTACATTGATCATGGAAGCATACCAAAGGTTGCTGGACTTGGATGGAAGTCTCCTTCAAATGATTTGCAGGACCCAAGAGAATCTTGGAGAGATGCCCAAGATACAGAAAAGACAAAATGAGATAAACCACCAGATTTTGCAAGACTCTATTGGTTTGCAAAAGGAGGTGAAAAGCCTTCTG
The DNA here is from genome assembly GCA_001517045.1 of Pseudotsuga menziesii. NCBI lineage: Eukaryota > Viridiplantae > Streptophyta > Pinopsida > Pinales > Pinaceae > Pseudotsuga > Pseudotsuga menziesii. The sequence continues at coordinate 2,138 of LPNX010133206.1, forward strand.
GGAGCAATTGGAAAGGGAAAGGAAAGTGGATCAATGATGGGAAATTTTTCCAAGTGATCCATTAAGAAATTGTCTAGGCATGAAGACTCAAAGGAAATTGAGCAGGTAAATATGAAGAAGCCAGTGAAATGTTGGAAATGGGGAGGACGTCATTTACGCCAGGACTACCCAATGAGGGAACATAAAGAGGGCAGCAGACACAAAGTTCCTAGACTTCGAGATATGCCAAAGGCTAAGAACTAGTATTAGAAGTTTGTGGAAACTGAAGGAATTGGTCCTGAAAGTTCAAAGTAACAAATTGAACATGGGATAGATATGTAAAATTTTGAAATTTTGAATGTGCAAATGGTATATGCAATCTTATGTATTGAAACGCTGAGGATGGTGTTATTCCAAGGGGGAGGGGATTGTAACACCCCGGTTTGGTGTGGAGCTAAAGGAAAAATCCCCACCATCGATTTGGTTGTGTATGTTTTGGCAATAGGGATCGTTGTCAAATGTATATCGTGCTATCCGACACATTATAGTTTTGGAATCATGTAAATATGCACATCAAATAAAATAAACCTACAGCCAAGTACAACAGTGCAACGTTAAATGAAAAGGGCATGATTCCTAAGGTTAAGGGGGGGGTGGTCTAAACCATGGGAACCATTGGGAGTTGGCATGTGTCGAACACCCACTAAATTTATGTTGTTCGATTAGTTGGGAGCAGTTATGGCTGGGGAGTGGTGGGTGGCAAGACTTCCAATCCTTGCTCCATGTACACTCCACCAGGAAGCTCTCTCTTCCTCATGCGAAGGGCAGGGGGATGATCACCATTCACCCCACTCTCCCACGATCCCACTTCTTCGGATGTTTTGGTCTTTCTCACACACACGTAGGGTTCTTGTTTTTCTCCCATTGCGAGTCATTCTAGACATCCTCATGCAAAGAGAGTTGTTCTATTCACTCTCCTCACGCACCGCTTGGGGATTTTCCTCCATCATTTTGTTTATCCTCATGCACAGATCGAAAATGGGTATGGGTTTCCTCACACTGGTGTTGAAAGACTGTCATCTCACATGACGAGCTAGAAGATTGGCCAGAAAGGCATGGTTCTGTTGTTTATATGTTTTCCCTATCAATGTTGGGAATCCGTCTTCTTCCCCACCTACGGACTGTGTAGGGTTCCTGTTGTTTCATTATGGGATTAGGTTGTTGATCTCTCCCTAGGTTTTGGTTACAGCGTGTGCACAATATCATGTGGGGTTTCCTCCGAGTTGTTTTCACCATGCTATGGCTAAGAACAACTCTGAGTCGTCTTGTCCAATCTGAGTTGTGTTCACCCTTTCCTTTGGGTTGTCACCCTGTTGTCTTTATCTTCTTCACAGAGCTGTGAACTGTTTATTTTACTGCGGTATGCAATGGTTGGTCTTCGGACTGTTGAGAGTAGGATTAGAGGCTGGGTATGCTTGAGAAAACTGGTGTTTGGAGCCACTCAGACAGAGTTAGACTTCTAGCTTCTTCTCCACAGCCATTGAAGAGTATTGGAAAGGGAATTCAGGGCATGAGGGACTATGAAGTAGAGAAAGGACTGATTCCTAGTGTTGGGCATGTGGATGTCTTAGAATTTAGGCTAACTCTTATGTAGGCCTCCTTAGCTCTCCATTGAGGCCACCAGCTTAGAATTTAGCCTTTCTTCACTCCTTGATGGCCTGATAAACCCTACTGCGTGGGCTTGGCTGATTTGTGTACCTTGGTTATGTGTAATCCTACGTTAACCCTTATTCCTTGAGGAGTCATTCCCAGCTTGAGGGTGGCAATGTTGCTGAGAGATTGATGAGCACGCTAGCCTATGGCTGGGTGGAACGTTGCAGCGACGTACCTGGTTGCATGACAAATTCTATTTAAGATGAGTATTCTTGACTACTCCATCTCTACCTTTATATTTACTAATTAATGAATATGATGAACATGTGGTATGCTTGAATGAATGTATGTTTGCTTCTACTATGTATATGAAGGATTATGCATCATAGTATGTTTTATGTTTAAAGATTTTTATCTCAGCATTATATGTCTGTTCATGTTCATTGGGCTATTTCCGATAGGTTTTTTGATGGTTTAGTAGCATCCTCTTCACCGGTCAGAGGGTCGAGGGACATTACAGTTCCTTTCACAATTTTGGTTTTCCTGTTCGAAATTGTTCTCTTTCACGTTTTGTCTAGGCTGCTAGTTGTTTTCCTGAAGATGATTGTCCTGAATCCAATTTTGTATCTTTGATTTTGAATAACCAACAAACATTTTCATTTTGGTAATTTGCAGCAATCGTTCTAGCACAGGAAATGTTCAGAAATTTGTAACTTTTTGTGTGTGTATGTAATCCCTGGTGTCTGCTATGTTTTGATAAATCCCAGGACTAATATCGTTGTGTGTGCATCCATGTTTGGAATTTGAATTGATTGAAGGAATGGAAAAATATTCTAGACTTGCTTGATAAACCTAGTGTGTGAAAGAACCTCAGAGACCAATCTGGAAGGATGTTTTTCTTCTTTGCATGACCTGAATAGCACTGGAAGGGAAGGCATGGCCTGGGGGACTGTGTAGAATAGAAGGGAATGCTTCCTTGTGTTGGTTGTGTAATTATTTAGAAATTAGGCTATATTAAGTGTGGTTTTTCACAGCTCTAGGGTTGAGCTCACTAGCTTAATAGTTAGTCTTTCCACCTCCTTGGCAGCCTGATAAACCCAACTGGAAGGATGGCTTGGATGGTAGCCTGATAAACCCATCTGTTGGCTTGGATGTCTCTCGTGTGAATTTGGCTAAGTGTAAACCATTGCCTATGTAAGTTTGATAAACCCAACTGTGTTGGCTTGAATAAGTTTTATTGTATCCTTGGCTATGGGGAAAGTATGCTAATGTTCCTTATTCCTTCGATAAAATCATGCTCAGCTCACAGGTGACAGTGTTGCTGAGAGCTTAAAGAGAATAGTGATCTATGGTTTGGTGGAACATTACAGTGACATAGTTGGTTGCGGGAAAAGCTTCTCCAAAGATAATTATTCTTGTTTATTTAAGTTTTGCAACTGTATTTTCTTATGAATTATTATGAAATTATCATGAACATGTTGAATGCATGAATGTGTTGAATGAATGATTTGCTTCCGCTGTATATATCATGTACATTTTACTATGCATCTATGTATTTATGTTCTTTAAGTTCAATACATTTTATATATGTATTATGTTCATGGGGGCTTAGGCAGCTTGGGGTTATAGATGTTGTCACATCCTCTCCACCGAGTAAAGGTTGGGGGATGTGACATCTTGACTCATATTGAATTTCCCATGGTGCATTGTATCGGCACACGTAGGTTAAAAATTTTCTTTTGTAAACATGAATGAACACTGTATTTACTATGTCATTGTACTCTATTCATTAATTTCTCATAATTGTCAATAGGATTGATAATAAATATTTCACTGGTATCTAATAAGCAAGTATCTTACTACAGTGCTCGATGAATATTTATATTCATGTGGTGAGAATCACAAGGATTCCATGTTGTTACATACTTGTCAAGGTGTCTTCTTGCTGCATCAACTCTTATCATCTCTTTCCACTCTAATTTCTACATGTCTCGTGCACCTTCTAATAGTAGGAAGCCATGAATATGTGTCGATCCCATTTGCTTCCATTCATACTCTTAGCATAGAACAAAACATGAAGGGATAATCTAAAATGTTACATAGATGGAAATGATTTACCTATACCAATAGTCGTTACCATGAAGATATTTCGTAATTATTTCTTCATGAAAATTAGTGAAAAGTTGATGCATATATATTGCAACAATATGTTGATATTTTATGATGTTATCGATCCTCCATCTATTTCTACTTTTTACAAATAAAGGTGCATAATTGGGCATAAATTTATGTAGTTCTGACCACTTCATAGTTTATGGTTATGTTATTTAATAAATTTGTCTTCTAACGAGATTTATTATTACATTTTTAAATGTTGTGTATAATTATTTTTTCATGAAGGTTTTGTTTCACCGAAACATTTGTGAAGGGTTATTATGGATTACATCATTTGTTCCTTCCAACGATGGTATTGTCTCATTGTGACATTAATAAATGGTTATGGTTATGTTGGGATGTAATCTTCACAATGGCTTCTGTTGGATCCCAGGAATAAAATTGATTGTAAATGAATTTTAACATCTCAATAGTATTTGTCATTTCGTATTTTGTAGTGAAAATTATTCATCACTCGCAACCTACTAACAATGCAATCATAATGTTTATATAGAGGCCCTTTTCTTCTAACAATTAATATATCTAAGTCTTCTATTCAACGAGGAGGAGACTTAAGAATTGAATTTATATCTTGTGGAAAGTTTATTGTATGACCTCTATATTTATATTGTCCTCCACAAGAATAAGTGACATGTAGTATTGGATTTACTTGTGATATCTATTGATATTACAACATCAAAAGACATTCTCTAGTCTTGTGATTAGTATCAAGACAATAGACTTGAAATTAATATCAATTCCTAAAAATATCCTCATATGATTGAGGTGGTGGTGTTGTAAATCTTTGAGTAATATCAAGATGAGTCTTGTGAATAATATTAAGGTAGTAGACTTGTGAGTAATATCAAGTTAGTAAACTTGTGTGTAATACCAAGTAAGTCTTGTGAGTAATGTCAAGTTCTACAAATATCCTCATGTTGTGAGATGGTGTACTTTACTGTGTAAAGTGGATATACTATGTGATGTATGTCTAAACAAGACCAACAAATGCTGCAAGTATCCTTTAGGGATTAGATACCCCTAGAGTGATTTACTTTAGCATGTAACTATATGACCTGAGGTAATAAATACGATGATAGGTTTGGAAACAATATTATGAGTATGAAATGATATAGATGATTAATTAATTAAACACATAAGGACCATGCAGAATCAATTAAATAGATAAGAACACATAGATAGAGAGAGAAACATGTTAAGATTTCATATGCTGGACTAGATATCATTAGTGTTCAATCCAAATTCACAACTGTAGCATATGAAGAATCACTAAAAGAAAAAAAATCGCAATATACACACTGTATTTATCCTAGGAAACCCTCAAGGGGAATAAAAACTAGAAAAAATTCCTCTATATAAGATGTATAATAATAAACCCCAAAATAGGTTTTCTCGTCCCTATTCATCTGTCTCTCTCTCTCTCTCCTATGCGCTACTCAAGTGAGTGAGTCTGTGTTCAAATAAGAAGAAGAACTCTTCTATTTATACACATTGAGCCAACTGGATTTTACCCTAAACAATTCAGCCCCACTAAATTATCTCGAATGACTTCACCTAGGAAGACTCAAAATAGTATTTTATATTATTCATCAGGTTACTAATGACTCGAATTACAATGGATGCCTTACCTTATGACTCTATGGTGACCAATTACAATAGTAACATCTCGACAGAGGAATAATAATATCTCCCTTGGGTTACATCAGTACAATACATTTAGAATATCCTTTGAAGTTAAAATGGTTCAATACTCCCCCCTAACGAGAATTTAATTCTACGAAAAACATCATCATAGACTATAGGAGAACCGAGAGACAGTATCTTCAGCAGTATCGAGGTAATACATATATACATCATAGGAATTTTTCAACATTCATTAGTAACTAGAAAAAATGCTTTTTAATGTCTTTATCTTTTGCATCACACAATCACTTAATCCTTTTGCAGTAACACTTTGATCTTTCGATCCTTCGTAGTAGCATTTTGATCTTCTTGATCTTTTGTAGCAGTACTTCAATATTCGATCCGTTACAACACTTTATATCTTCTCGATCCTTCATAGAAACACTTCGATCTTTGATCCTTCGTAACAGTACTTTGATCTTCATGATACTTCAAAGTAACAACACTTCGATCATTTCGATCATTTGCAGCAGCACTTCGATCATTTTGATCCTTTACAGCAACACTTTGATCTTCTTTATCCTTTGTAGCTACACTTTGATCTTCTTGATACTATTTCACCACACTATCTGCAATAGACATGATCTCTTTACTGTTGATCAATGCCTATCACTATAATACATAGGTCCAAGGATGATGCAATCCTCCATCAACATACTCCCCCTTAATGAGGAGGTTCCATAGTATCGACTAGCATAATCATATACAACTGAATGTAGATCTTGAACGCACCTAGATGTAGGCCCTGTCAATTTTAATGAATCATCGTAGTGCATCCTCATCTTCCAAATCTAGGACCACTCCTAAGTGAGTGTTATACTACGACATCTACACATACATGTAGGAATACTCTCCATGCAAGAGTATTGTCTGTAGATCATATCTGGACCACAACTATGTGTAGGCCCTTGTCATATAAAATCCTTATCCGCAAAGGCTAGGATCACTCCCAAGAGAGTGTTATACTACGACATCCGTGATGACTCATCATAGAGCATCATTTCCACTAAGGGTACAACCACTCCCAAGAAATTGTTATTATATGGCATATACATATAAATGTAGGTATACTCCCAATACAAGAGTAATGTATGCAAAACATATCTTGACCTCATGTAAATGTTGTTCATGTCATCCATAAGGACTCATCATAGAGCACCCTTTCTATTGAGGCTAGGAACACTCCTAAGCGAGTGTTATTCTATGGTATCCACAATGAAATGTGGGTACTCTCCTTGCGAGAGTAACATCTACATGGCCATCCTTATTAAGGACCACTATCATGAACAGAGTGTTATATATGCAATCCTAAAGAGAGGATATTGTCATCCACAAGTGAATGTCTGACCTCGTCATCATCACCATTATCCCATCATCGATGTTAGTCTTATCATCACTTCCCTTTTACTGGGAGGATCCATATTATCAACCTTATCCCCCTTTATTCAAGGATGGTTCATATATTCGACATACTCTTCCTTTATGAGGGGATTATATACCTTCAACTTGTTCCTCCTTTCGAAGAGAATCCATATCTTCATCATTTGTGGTATCATCACTATTACTCCTTGCGAGGAAAGTGTTTTCGAACTACACTAATCTTGTCGTAGAAATATTCAAACTTTACTCAAGATAGAGGCATGGTCAGTACATCAGCAACTTTATCATCGGTACTCACATACTAGAGCTTTATAGATTCCTTTTGTACCATATCCCTTATATAAAAATATTGGATTTCTATGTGCTTTGATTTATCATGGAACACCATATTATTTGTCGTATTTATGCAACTCTGGTTTTAACAAAGAATCATTATGGTGTCCAACTCATGTAAAATAGTCTTGACATCAGTTTCTAAAGCCATATTGCTTCACAAGAAGCGGAGCAAACTATACTATGCTTTAGTTGTACTGAGAGAAACACGTGATTGTTTCTTACTAAACCATGAGATCATGGTGGATCCCAGACAATAACATCCACCTCAGGTGCTCTTCCTATTTGCATCATTTCCTTCCGAATATGAATCCATATATGCATACAATTTGTATTCATAATCTCTACCATATTAAAGTCCCATGTCTATTGTACCTTTTTTGTACCTTATCACATGCTTTGTAGCTATCAAGTTAACCCATATAGGTTTAACTAGATACTTATTTAAGGTGTTCGTAGTGAAGCATATATATGTCATTGTATTCATTAGATACATTAATGATACAATGATATGTCTATACTAAGTCATGTCCACTAACTCTGATGACTCATTAGATAACAATTTCAGGTTGGTGTCCATGGGTGTGGACATGGATTTAAAATCCAATAGTTCAAATATTTTTAATATTTGTACTACATACTTTCATTGGTTCATAAATATTCCTTCTAATCTCTCCCACACTTCTATCCCTAGGATTTAATGCATCAATCCAAGATATTTCATCTTGAATTCTTTAGTTATCTTCTTCTTGCAATTTGTGATATGCTTCTCATTTCCAGTCATAAATAGATCATCTACATACAATAATAGTATGACTGGTTCATCACCCATAACCTTCATGTAAAGGTTAGAATCAACTTTAGTCTTGGTAAATCCCAATGTTGTCCAAAACATATCTATTCTACCATAGCAAGCACTAGGATATTTCTTCAGTCTACACAGATCCTTTTTCAAATTTCATACATGAGTCACTCTGTCTTCAACTTCAAATACTTGTGGTTGTTCAATGTAAACCTCTTCCTGAATCATACCATTAAGGAAGGTTGTCCTTACACCCATGTGGTGTACATCCCACTTCATCATGGAAGAAAGTGCCATGATGGTTCAGATGGAAGTGTACCTTGATACTGGAGGAAATGTTTCTTCATAATCAATTGTCTCTTTTTGAGAGAATCCTTTAGCCACAAATATTGCCTTCTACTTTTCAATACTTCCACCAACAACATGTTTTATATTGTAGCTCCATTTCGAAGATACCACACTTTTGTTTACTGGTTTGGGTACTATATCCCAAACATCATTCTTCATTGTTAATTGGTATTATTTCATCATTGCTTCAACCCATTCTTTCTGTAACATCCCCGACCCTCCGACTGGCGAAGACGACGCTCGTCGCTACTATACGTCAAATCATCTGGGCATCTATTCCCATGAACATGAACATGCATACATATAGTGATGAAGCATGATACTTTAAATCATAAAACATATTACGAAGCATAATCATTCATTATACACAACAGAAGAAAAACATATCAATCAACACTTCATGCATATACAGATCATCATTTAACATGTATATCATCATTCATCAAAGGTAAATATGATTGTAGACACAAGTTAGGAAAGAATACTTATCTTATAAAGATCTTGTTCTGCAACTAGCTATTTCGCTGCAACGTTCCACCCAACCATAAGCCCACATGCTATTTAATCTCTTAGCAATGCTACCACCCCTGAGCCAAGTATGATTCCTCAAGGAATAAGGAACTAACAGGATTACACATAGCCAAGGATAACAACACCACTAGGGTACCAATTCATCCAATCCAACACAGTTGGGTTTATCAGGTGAACAACAGATCAGCCAAGCCAACAAAGTTGGGTTTATCAGGCCATCCAAGAGTTGAGAAAGGCTAATTCTAAGCTAGTGAGCTCATTGGAGAGCTACAGACACTGACACCAAAACCATCCTAGCTTCTAGAACACACACACACACCCAACACAAGGAAATCAACCCTTTCTTTGCAATGCAGTCCCTTAGACCCTGATCTCCCTTCTAGTGATATTTAGGGGTTGTGGAGAACAAAGCCAGCTCAGTAGCTCTATTTGTGTGGTTCTCAACCCACCAGGTTTATCAAGAACCTCAGGCCCTCATTCACCACTCCAATGCAGTTCGAGGACAAAACCATTGCATGTAAGTATTCAAATAGCTATTCAAGCTTTTACAGGGGAGAAACACAGTCGAACAAATTACAGGTACTCATAGCAATCCTCAACGGATACCACCATAAAAAGGGAAAATACAACCAAGCAAATCATGGGAAAAGAGCATCCCAATACAACTATGAACCCACAACACACAAATCCCACTTCAATCATTGGGAAAGCTCACATAGACTGTGAATGGAAAATACCAGACCTCCAATCTCTGTGTGAGAGACAAAATGCAACCCACACAACTATGGACGCAATTACAGCCACAATTTCAACAATGGAAATAACAAGACAATACGTCGTCTGATAAACATGGAAAAAGACAAAAAACTCTACGTGAATCCCAGTAAAGAATCAATTCGCAGCCATCAAATCCATGAATCAAAGGAAGAGTTAGTAGGCTCGCAAGCCAATAATCAATGAGGCATAAAATGAACTAAACCCTATGTAATGGAATGTGGAACCTTTTATCTCATCTTGCCTAAAAGGAGATGAACATACTTGCGATCTGGTGATTAGACAGACCAACAGACATGTCGTGGGGAGAGTGTGAGTGGGCATGGGTGTGGTGGTGGTGGTTTTCCTGCGAGCCAATCGCTTCTCCAACTAACAATGGAATAATTAAGGGTGGTGGTGACACATGGATTCCCCCCATGACTCAATGTCCAAGATTCCCCTTTCGTTATCCTTCATAATCATGCCCCTTCTCATTTTAGTTTCCGTGAACATAGTTGGTTGGGTTATTTAATTAAAATGCGTGTTTACATGATGCCACAATTACATATATGCCATAGGTCCCGATATCCATCGTTGATCATTCCCAAAATAGAAACACAACATAACCAAATCGATGGTAGGGCCTTGGCCTTTAGCTCTGTACCAAGATTATTTACAATATATGTCTCATGTATTTTTAATATAAGTGGGGTTAAAATTGGGGTATTACATTCCCCTCTCCCTTCAATATCACTATCCTTAGTGCTTTACAAAATTGAACAAAATGCTACACTGGTACCGCCTCAGTGTTCCGCAAAATTGAACAAAAATGGATGTGCCAATCGCATGGCATCCTCTAGCTCCCACGTAGCTTCTTTAGGTCTGTAATGCTCCCATTGCACCTTTACCTACCCTATGGGTCGATTCTGGAGCATTGTGACCTTCCCGTTGAGGATGCGCATTGGCTCGATTCGGAACTCTCCCTCAGGTTCCACCTGAATCACATCCCAATTTATCACATGGTTAGGATCATGTACATATTTCTTAAGCAAAGAAACATGAAAAAAATTATGATCTCTAGTACTAGCAGGAAATGCAAGTCTATATGCAACAGGCCCTATTCTTTCAAGCACTTCAAATGACCCACAATATCTAGGTGACAACTTGGCACAACTTCCAAGCTTCAAGGAACTTTTCTTTTCCTTCACTCTGAGGTAAACATGATCCCCAACAATAAACTCTCTGCTCATCATATGTTTATCTGCATAGATTTTTTTTCTATCCTGTGATGCTTTCAGATTCTACCTGATCTTTACAACCTCTTGCTCCATTTCCTTGAGCAATTCTGGGCCAAGCACAACTCTGTTCACTGGGTTGTCCCAAGTAACTGGTGTCCTGCACCTTCTTCCATACAAAGCTTCATACGGACTCATTCCTAAGGATTCATGCTATCCATTGTTGTAAGCAAACTATACCAAGTGTAACTAATCTTCCCACTTGGTTGGTTTGTCCATCACATACATGCGAAGCATATCTTCAAGCACCTGATTAACTCTTTCTATCTGCACATCTGTCTGAGGATGGTATGCAGTGCTGAAGTTTAACTTTGTACGCATATCTGCAAACAACCCCTTCCAAAAATTGGAAGTGAACTTGACATGTCTGTCCGAAACTATTGCCTTTGGCAATCCATGCCATTTGAAAATCTCCTTCATGAAAATCTTTGCAATGTCATTAGTCTTATGCATAGACCTCACTGGTATAAAATGTTCTTCCTTTGTCAACTTGTCTACTACAACTATGATGGAATCATGTTGTCTCCAAGTCATCAGCAATCCTATAATAAAATCCATGGAAATAACTTCCCATTTCCATTTTGGAACTGGCAAAGGATGCAACAAACCTGCTGGATGTTGATGCTTAACATTTACCTATTGACTTTTCATGCACCTTGAAATGTATTCAACCATGTCCTTTTTCATACCTGGCCAAAAGTACTACCTTCTAGCTATAGCAATTGTCTTCTGATATCCTAGGTGACCACAATACGAAGCTTGATGGATTTCATCCATAACAATTCTCCTCAAATATGCTACTTTCGGAATATAAATTATGCCTTTAAAAGTGAGAAGTCCATCTTCTTCCAATTTATATCCCTCATGCCTCTTCTCAAGACTTTGCTGCTGCAATTTGTTGTTTACCTGCTCATACAATTCATCTCCAGCAACATGATTAACAATCTGCTGCCTCAATTCTAATTGGAAAATACTAAGAGATGCCACATGCATTTCCTGTACCTTTCGGCTGAGTGCATCAACTACCTTGTTCTCCTTTCCTTTTATGTTCTTGATTTCGAAATCAAACTCACATAAAAATTCCATCCATCTCGCTTGCCTAGCATTTAGAGTAGGCTGATCAAACAAATACTTTAGGCCACAGTGATCTGTCCTGAGTTCAAATATTATACCCATCAAGTAATGTCTCCACATCTTGAGAGCATGTACTATGGATGCAAGATCTAGATCATGTGTGGCATAGTTCTTCTCATGCTCCTTCAACTTTCTCGACTCATAACATATCACGTGGTTGTTCTATATAAGGACTCCTCCAAGCCCTTGTCCACATGCATCGGTACATACCACAAAATCTTTCTCTGAGTCTGTAACCTTCAATATTGGTGCACTGGTGAGAAGATTCTTCAACCATTGGAAGCTTTCTTCTCACTTCGAAGTCCATTCGAACTTCATCCTTTTCTTTTGCAAAGAAGTGATGGCATGTGCAACCTTGGAAAATTCTTCGATGAATCTCCTGTAGTATCCTACAAGTCCCATAAAAGATCTTACATCCGTCACATCTCTTGGAGTAGGCCAATTTATAATGGCTTCAATATTTTCAGGGTCTACTGATATACCCTCTTTTGAGATAGTGTGACCCAAATACTGAATTCTATCCTTGTAGAAGTCACACTTACTCAACTTTGCATACAGCTGATGTTCCCTGAGCACTTGCAATGTCAGTCTCAAATGCTCTTCATGCTCTTTCTCATTCTTAGAATAAACAAGAATGTCATCAAAGAAAACAAGAACAAAATTGTCCAAATACTTACTAAAGACACTGTTCATAAGGCACATAAATGTGGCTGGTGCATTTGTGAGACCAAATGGTACAGCTACGAACTCATAATGTTCATACCTTGTTCTGAAGGTTGTCTTATGAATGTCTTGATCCTTGATTCTCACCTGATGGAAACTAGAAATCAAGTCAATCTTGGAAAATACCTTTTCTCCTCTCATTTGGTGAAAGAGGTCATCAATCCTAGGCAAAGGATATTTATTCTTCATAGTAACCTTGTTTAACAGTCTATAATAAATACATAACCTGAGTGTACCATCGTTCTTCTTTACAAACAGAACTAGTGCTCCCTAAGGAGGCACACTCGGCTGGATATACTTCTTTTTCAACAACTCTTGTAATTGCATCTTCAGCTCTAGCATCTTCGGTGTACTCATCTTGTAGGGTGTCTTGGACACTGGTGCTACTTTTGGCACAAGTTCAATGTTGAAATCAATGTCCCTCTTTGGAGGAAGTCTTGGAATCTCATCAAGGAATACATCCTTGAATTCCTGTAAACACCTGATAGTCCTCCAACCTAGGAGTTTCATCTCCTGTTCGTTCCATAATATGAGCTGCATACAGCTGCCAGCCTTTCCTACAAAACTTCTTCAACTACATTGCTAAAACCTGCCTTACTAAAATTACCTTTGGAATACCCTTCACAACTATTGGGTTTCCTTCTTCATCTATGCATTCAAAAGTCTTGTTATAACAGTCAATATTCACTCTATGAGCTTCTAACCAATCCATTCCAATGAGCACATCATAGGAACCAAGTGGTAGAACATTCAGATCTACACAAGTGTTCAATCCATTCATGACCAATGGCCATTTCTCTACCATGTCACTGAATTTTCTCTTAGTCCCAGTGGCTAGTTGAACTAACCAATATTTTCTATGCTTTACCTTCTTAAAAGGACAACTCACCACTACCCTAGGAGTGATATAACTATGAGTAGAACCAGGGTCAATCAAAATAGAAACATATTGTTTAACAATATTACCTGCAACTTCAACCACTATTGACCGATGATCTACCTGGAAGTCCTCTAGTGCTGCATAAATTCTAGGGACTACCCTTGCTACTTGACCCACTATTTCTAGTCCCTGAATGTTATAAGCTGGCCTTGCACTTTCATTCTTGAGGGGACAATATCTGCACAAGTGAGGTCCTTCACATTTCCAACATTTGAGTGCACGTTTATTCTATTGTGGCTCTTTAGGCTTTCCACCTATCACTCCAACAGGATTATTCACAGCTTGGGATGGTTGATTCTGTTGATTCCTAAATCTAGAAGGTTTGAAAATTTTATTTCTTTAGTTAAAATTTTCATTCTTCTTGTCCTTCCATGCCTTATGGTAGTCAATTTTACCTTTGCTTTGCTCATAGCAATATTTAGCCTTCCTTATTTCTTCTTCGAGAGTTCTCGGCTCATAGAACTCAATTCTATCTTTGTAAGCTTGCAGAAATCCACTCAGAAAACCATTGGATCTTCACTTTTTCATCTATGATGTACCAGACATACCTCAACAATTCCAAAAACTTATTTGCATATTCATCCATGTTCTGTTGTTCCAATCTCAGCTCATGGAACTCCTTGATCTTGTCATCATAATACCTGTCAGAAAGGTATTTCTTCCTGAAATACTTCTTGAATTGTTCCCACCAAATGGATGCTCGTCCATTTGGCCTTCACGTTTCCTGAATAATCCTACACTTGAAAGTACTTCTTTATCCCAAGAAGCGGAGCTTCAGCTTCTTGTCCCGTCTTTATCTCAACATCAAATGTATGAGGTTTAGCTTTCCTAAATTCATCTTGAGAGCGATCCCTATGGTGCCTTCTTCTTTTCTTATGAGAAGATGAACTTGTATCCCTACTAGATACTTTAGAATTAGATGATCCACTAGAAGTCCTTCTCCTTCTCCTAGTGCTGCTCTTGCTACCTTCTGGCCTTGCTGTATCTCATCCAGAATCTATCTTTTTCTGTAAATCTGTCAAACTCTGCAATATGGTAGCATTCAACTAATGATTCTCTTCCTGGGCTTTAACCAAGCTTCTCATGGTGGCTACAACCTCAGACAGTGTCCCCTGGAATCCCCTTCCATTAGACTCTATGTCCTCATTTCCATTACGGACATTTTCTTCCATGGCATCTTCTTCTTACTTGTAAGAATCTCGAGCATCATACCCATCATGGGTTCTCATGACTGAACCACCTCTTGCTTTACCACACTATCCTTTCTAGAGTACTGCTATTGGAAATTATCAATAGTTATGCAAATGTGTTAGTAGCAAACTGTTAGATGCATACATTAATATAAATCAAAACTACTTACCTTTTTATTCTAGAAATTTCATAAAACAACAATTATGCTAAAACACAGAATTGTCCTTATTTCTTTTCATCCTTGTGACCATTGATAATTTGCTGAACTCCACTAAAAACCGGCTGAAAACTATTCGAAAAAATGCTAAGAAATCCCTTCGAAAAACCCAAATTTCCTTATTCCCTAATAGAACCTCATCCTAGCTATTCATCCGATTCCACAGTGGTCAAAACAACTACTCCTTCGATTTGCATCGACGAAGAAATTGTCTGTTCATTGGCGGTTTGTTGTTTTATTCCTTTCCAGCGTTTCGGCGGGTAAAATGACTAAACTCCCGCTTTGTATCAGCGAGCAAACCATCTGTCGATCGGGTGCACAATCTCTTGAGCACCCGGAACAGCGAAAAGTGTTCTTACTTTATTCTCCATGGGAAAACATCTAGATTTTCGATTGTCGATGTCGACTACTGCTCATCGGGAGTTTCAGCGGTTGAAACTTCTAAGTTCTTCCACTGTATCGGTGAGTAAGTTAGCTGTTCATCGGTTGCATATTCATTTGAGCAGCCATAATGACGAAAAAATATCTTCCTACCATTTCCGCGGTGAACACGGCTAAGCTTCTGATCAACGATCCGATCATCAACAATTTTCTGGTGCTTTTTGACTCTTCAAAGTTTTCCTCCTATCAGTCTATTATCCTGCATCTTTATCGGCGACTTGTTGGTCTATTTTCATCTGCAGTATGGGGTATGCAATGGTATATCATTCCGCAATGATGAACAACAATCCTATTATAATTTCCATGGACCAAAGTTTGTCGGTGGTCAAAAAACATCCTACTGTGGCATCGGACACTTAGTCCTCTAGGCATCTGCAATGGTGGTTTCCATATGCCCTAACTCTTCCACAGTGTCAAAACTCCTGAGCACTTCACTACACCATAGTAGGTTATCTAATCTTGGAACCATTATACACTAACCACCTTGGCATTAGCGAGTGGAGAGACTAATACATCGGCGGGATAGTTGTCTCAACTTTCGCAATGGCAGGTGCTCGATCAACTAATTTCTTTCGACATCCATCGGTGGTCTCATCAACCAACTTCTGTCGATGATTTCAACACTTAAACAAAATTTTGGAACTTTCTTCTTCTGTCAGTGGTCCGGTGTCCTAGGCATTGGGCGTTTAGTCTCTTCAGCTTCTGCAATAGTGGAGCACAATCTCCTTAAGTCTTTCACAGCCGTAAGTCTATCGACGATAGAAACCCCTAGGAGCTACGGCATCAGCGCTCAGATGCACTTTAGTCTTTTTTATCTCCACAATGGTAGCCATTCAACAGACTTTACTCGGTGACCACATCATCTAATCATCAACAATGTGATCAACTAACCATCGTTGATGACTGATGATTCCATGCCTTAGAAAAAATTTTGAAATTTTTCTCTTTTCAGTCTTCCTTCTCTCCGTTCCCTCGGCTCAACGATCACTTATTTTCCACCGATCCATTTGCTATCTGTCGGAAAATAATCTCTATATATTTCACTAAATCTATCTGCTCCATCTCCCCTATCGTTCATCGCAACAATCCACTAACACCTCGGCATTGGCAAGTGGAATACTAAATCCTCGGTGGGTTAGTTTGATCAACAGCCGCAACGGCAGCTCATCATCTTCGATCCTTTTTCGATCAGTGGTCCAATCTATTAATGCTTTCCAATCGATGAACTAAGACATGATTTTGACCGGCATCAGTAGTTGGAGCTTCTACCTGTCAGAATACTAGGGCTCTAGGCTTCCACAACAGTGGATGTACAAACCACTATCTTCTTCCGATGACAGATGTTTTCGTCTCTTAGAAAGAAAAAAATTTAACTTTCTGCACCATCGGCGGTCGGATCAACTATCAATCAAGTGGATAGTGTCTTAGACTGGCATAACGGTGGGTGTACCATCAGCTAAACATCATCCATCCAGCTATCTAAGTGTTTCGATGAGCCGACGACCAAACACTTGGAAAATTTTGTGAATTTTCTGGGCTTCACCGATTTTCATGGTTTATTCAAGGAAGTAGGAAACCTGCCTCTGTTAACTATTCATGGCCTTCAGAGGCCCAATGCTAAAACATAAACTCTGTCACTGCATCTTCATAGCCCATTCAGGCCCATACTACAACCAGGGCTCTGATACCACACTGTAACATCCCTGACCCTCCGAGCAGCGAAGCGGACGCTACTATATGTCAAATCATCCGGGCGTCTAGCCTCGTGAACATGAACATGCATACACATAGTGCTGAAGCATGATACTTTAAATCATAAAACATATTACGAATCATAATCATTCATTATACACAACAGAAGCAAAACATATCAATCAACACTTCATGCATATAGAGATCAACATTTAACATGTATATCATCATTCATCAAAGGTAAATATGATTGCAGACACAAGTTAGGCAAGAATACTTATCTTATAAAGAGCTTGTTCCGCAACCAGCTATGTCGCTGCAACGTTCCACCCAACCATAGGCCCATGTGCTCCTTAACCTCTCTGCAACGTTGCCACCCCCAAGCAGGGCCTGATTCCCCAAGGAATAAGGAACTAACAGGCTTACATGTAGCCAAGGATAACAACACCACTAGGCTACCAGTTCTACCAAGCCAACATAGTTGGGTTTATCAGGCAAATAACAGATCAGCCAAGTCAACAAAGTTGGGTTTATCAGTCCATCCAGGATCTAGGAAAGGCTAATGCTAAGCTGGTGAGCTCATTGGAGAGCTATAGACATCGACACCAGAACCAACCTGGCTTCTAATACACCCACACACACCCAACACAAGGAAATCATCCCTTTCTCTGTAACGTAGTACCTCAGATCATAATCTCCTTTCCAGTGCTATTCAGGGGTTGTGGAGAAGAAAGACAACTTAGTAGCTATGTCTGTGTGGTTCTCAACCCACCAATTTTATTAAGAACCTCAAGCCCTCATTCACCACTCCAATGCAGTCTGAGGACAAAACCACTACATGCAGGCAGTCAAACAGCTATTCAAGCTTTTATAAGGGAGAAACACAGTCGAACAAAACACAGGTACTCACAGCAATCCTCAACCAATAGCACCCTAAAAAGGGAAAACAAAACCAAGCAAATTTTGGGCAAACAGCAACCCAATACAACTATGAACCCACAGCACACAAATCCCACTGCAATCGCTGGGAAAGCTCACACAGACCAGGAATGGAAAATACCAGACTTCTAATCTCTGCATGAGAGACAAAACGCAACCCATAGAACTATGGACGCAATTACAGCCACAATTTCAATGATGGAAATAATAGGACAATAAGTTGTCTTCTAAACATGTAAAAACACACAAAACTCTGCATGAATCCCAGTAAAGAATCAATCCGCAACCATGTTATAGCTGATTTCACCACTCCAGGTGAATCACACTTTGTATGGCCTTCCCTTGTCCCGCTGCAGACTCCTTAGACCCCATGGACCATTTTTTGTCCTTTGATGTTTCCTTGACCATCCCTAAAAACATGTGAAAATGATACACATGACTTTTAAACCTATAACCGTGTATATACGTGGGTTTTCCCACTAAAACCGTGTACATCGGGATGTGTACAAAATACAAATTCTTTTGGAGTTTTCCTTGACATGGATCCAACTCATTTGACTCTTAGCCTTCCCTATTCCTTGAGATCGCTCGGATTTGACCTTTCATTACCCCTTTAAAAAGCTATATAAGGAACCCCTTGGTACATTGAAGGCATAAGAGAAAATTGAGAGCAAAGAAACTATAGTCCATTGTTGACGGAACTTATGCTTGAGTCTGCATCCCTTTGTCCCTTGGAGCACTTTTGTGTTATTCCCAAGCTTTCCTTTTGCTTGTGAGCTTGCTATCGAGAGATGGAGGATTGAATTGGTGGAGGCCCAAGTGGGGGATTCAGTTTCTCCGTTTCGCAGACGTGTCGACAGAGGTTGTATCTTGTAATATTTGATTCATATTAATAGAAATATATTTTTCTGTTCAATAATGTGTGTTTGAATGAATATTTTATCCATTGGATTATGTCAAATGCTTATACATTATTGATTATATATGCTAGAATAGATCTAACACCATGATATATAGAATGCTTGTATTGTTTACTTGTTGTTGAGGAAGTAATCTATCAATTCAAGCTGAAGTTGGAAAGCTCAACGGGGATCTACTTCAACCGTCCAGAATAAAGTACGAGGTCTAATCCTTTAGTGTTAGACAATTAATTTCTATTGCATATTGGAAAGGATTGATTTCTGGAGTCAAGCTGTCTGTTGTGGTACCCCAATCCATAGGAATTTCTCTCCATAACAAAATTGGTGACTCCGTTGGGGAGTTCCTAGTAGTTGTCCTTTGGGGGTTGTTTTATTGGCATTCAATGAATTTGAATTGCTCTTTCTCTCTTGTTTCTGTGTCGGGTCTAGGGGCATGTATTCCTGGTAGTGTCTGATTGGTGTGAAGTTTGTCTCAGCTTGTCTATTTGCCGTGATTTTATGCACCTTTCTTCCTGTACATGAGTTTTTAACTCACAGTCGTGTATACACACGGGTTTCTCTGCTATTTTCGCGTATACACATGGGTTTACTGCGAACAGTCACGTATGCCCTTGCTTTTTCTTTTTTGTGGGAGTCAATTGGTTGCTGGGCGAATTTTGATATTTGCGGAGTCTCCTTTGGCATTGCTTGAGTCTATTTATACCTCTGTTTCTGACCAGAAATGTTTTTTTTAGGCTAAATTTTTTTAAGAAGGTTCTTGTCATGGAATTTTCGATTTTTTTTTTGAGATTAGTGCATTAGAGTTATTTTACCTTAGTGCTTTGCTTGAGTGTTGTTTGTGTGTGCTTTCAGAGTCTAAGGGTTGTAGAATCATTCTTTTACTTTTTTTATCTCATTTTATTTCAAAAATTCCAAAAACATTTGTTTATCATCATGCATTGCATTTTGCATTTTTGCATTGTACTTGCACTAGATTTGCTTTGGAGTACTAGTTAGGACCTCATATAAGAAAGCTTGCATTCATCATTTGAAGAAAAATTGTGCATTTCACGTAGTAGCATACCTTGTTTTCATGGACACAATGCATTTGCATTGATTGTTAGGTGTGCATTTTACTTCAGGTTGCGTCATAACACCATTAGTTGCACGGTCATATCCCTATTTTGAGTAATAAAGCCAATTAAAATCAACTCTAAATTAAAATGAATTACACTCATTTTTTTTCTAGGGTGCACCAACAAGCTTAGGTTTTAGGATCTTGGAATAGTTCATTGTAAGTAAATTCTCCAAGATCACTAAACAACAACATGTATGTGTCTATCCCGGTGAGTGTATGAAATCCTTGGTATAACCAATGTTTCTCAGGATCCTCCTCTCAAAATGGATTTAAGCATGAGGCAGTGTGAGCGGTTATTGATTGGGATGACCTCTAGTCATAACTGAGTAGCACCGAATATATTTCCAGGATTGTATTCATATATAGGGGCTCTTTCGAGAGTTTTGGGCTTTGCTACCCTACCCATACAGTCAATCCCACCTACGACTGTCTACTTGAGCATTGATTATATTGAGGTGACCTTAGTGGCTTTACGTAGGATATCGAGGGGGTACTTTTCAAGGGTTATTCTGCGGGTGTCCCGGCCAGGTTGGGGTCGGACAACACAATCGCTTTACGCGTTGAAGCTGAGGGCCACAATAATTATTTATGTACCTCTACTTGTTGTGTATGGGAGTCTCAAGCCTCTCCTAGGCGAGACATACCTGCTTCATTCGAGAGCTCATTTATCCATCCTTTGTTTGCCTGCATTTGGCTTTATATTTTATTAGTGATTGCTCTGTGCACGATAGTTGGCCTAGGTTTACATAAATAGAGAGTCTTTTCTATTTTTTGAGTCATTGTGGATTCGGGTGCAGCTCCTTTCCGTTCTCGTCGTTTAGCAGGACTTACGCCTTCTAGTTCTCCTCCTCCTGTGGGAGAGAGACCTAGACAGTCCAGGCAGACAATTTCGCACATTGATTCACACACCATGGGAGACCATTTAGAAGGTATTCCTGAACCACCTTCTGCCATTCATGTAGACAATGAAGAATTTACTCCTGCTTAAAATAATTCATCCGACTTGGCTGAGTTAGGTCCTGTGATTTCTAAGATAGGAACCATGCACAATAGACCTACTCACTCTAGGGTTGATTCCCCATTGATGCGTTATCGGTATGGAATGCTGGAGGACGTCGAGACTCATTTTGAACCCGCCAGCACTAGCTATGGTAATTATGCTATGTCTGTTTTCCCTACACATGATTTAGCATTTCAGGTTGAATCCGACTTCAAGCCTAACACTATTCCTGGGGGCACTCTCATTCCTTACCATGCGGAGAGGTTTGGGAGCACTAGTCACATTGCACCTTCCATCCCGGTGGTGGAAGTTGCAACACATATCCCTCCTAGGTCTAGGGTTAGCGATCCGATTAGGATACCAGATCCGAGATGAGTGACAATAGGCAATAGCATGTACATTATTACTCAGATTCCTTCTTCCTCGGTCCCTAGTTCTTCAAATGTTCATCCTCCACCTTATTCGCATGGTCCTTTGAACCGGCACATGGCTACGAGTCAGTTCCATACTGCGATTACTAGACCGATTATGTCTCAAGTTTACATACCACTCGTTTCTTCAAGAGGTTATGTTCATACTTCTAGAGGTCATGTTACTACTTTCGGGGCGTATATCCCTACTTCATGTATGTATATTCCTACTTCTGGAGCATATCTTCCTACCTAAGGAGTGTCTCATGGGACATCGCATGTGATGACTTATGGACCCTATTATGGGACACAGTATGGAAAAGGTTCTTCACCTTATGGGGCCTGGTATCAACAACCTGCTTACTCTCCTAACTACGGATTTGTAGCTACTACTAGTCAAGGTCCACCACACTATGGTGCTTCCACACCACCCTATACGGGTCATACGAGAGGAGGGCACTATGGCCAAGGCCATGGTGGTAATCAGACCTATATGAATCAGGGAGAAACCCATCGACCTCATCATCCTAGGCTCCCTTTCCTCGCGATGCTCAATCTTCCTAACGTGTCAAGATTTACAAACGATCCTGTAGCTCATGAACCGGCTTGGCCAACTATCCCTACCAAGCTTCCTTCGGACATACCTAATTTCGAGGAAAAACCGGTAGAGGATCTGAGCAAACACGTTACTACATTTCACCTATCGTGCTCTTCGAATTCCTTACATCAGGACTCAATCTATTTGAGACTATTTCAATGCACTCTTATAGGGCCTGTCACGAAATGGTATATAGAGTTACCTAAGAGAGCTTTCGCTTTGTTCGATGACCTTGCGATGACTTTTATTAATCACTTTGAGCTATCAGTGTGTTATGATGTTGTTATTGAACTCTTGTCAACATTTTGACAAGATAAAGCCACAAATATCTCTAATCATATTCAAGAGTGACAAAGACAAAAGAGGTTAATTAAATCCTTTATACTATCGGAATTCCTCCTCGAGTGGTTCCTCAAGTCGTTGTTGTCGTATATAGCGAAGGATGTTTCCACATCCAGAGTGCAGAATGAGGAACAAGAAATTTTTAGGGCATAGGAACTGGACTTGATCTATGCTCGATTTGGTTTGTTATATGAGATTATTCCTAATGCTCCATGTTCTAGTTTTGACCCCAAATTCAAACCTAGTGCACATGCCGATGGCATTGTGGGTTGTGCAAGTGCAAAACCTACGGATTCGATTGCAATTCAAGTTAGTCAATTGTCAATCAACCAATCTGCTTTGGGACAAGCTACAGCTTTGTCTCAACCCACCCAAACAGCAAGTGTACTTTCTATGCAATCATCAGACCAGAAGGGTAACCAGTAGCCCGGACAGAATAGAAAAATGGGTAAAAATAATCGAAAGGGTGGGAATAAGAATGAAAATGCTAATAGTAATAACAAGAATGGCCGAAATTATGGGGGGGACAAGCAAGATAAACGTAAGGTTAAGTTCCCTTGCAAGTTATGTAAGGACGATCACCTCACTTACTTGTGCCCTCGTATTGAGGAAGCTTCGAGATTCTTGGCACAGGGCCCAACTGTGCTCACTAACCCTTTACCGCATAATCAAAATATGAACTCGAAGTCCCATGACTAGTCTGGTGATGATCATGATCCACCGGAGGGTAGTGGTCGTGGGTGCATTAACATGGTCCGTGCTACGAAATTTGTGACCCATGTGAAAGATTATGGTTCGTCACAACCCAGCCCAGGCAAAGAGCCTAATCCACCAGGGTCCCCTTTGCGTATTGAGAAACCTATGGATAAACCTGAGACTGCACCTCGCATTCCTAAGGGAGTCCTTAAGCATTCAGGGCATAATCCAAAATCCTGAGCCACCCAAAACTATTCAGTTGTTGAGGATTTGGGCCACACTCCTTGTGCGATGTCTGCATTGGAAGTGCTTCAGAGTTGTCTGTCACAAAGGAAGGAATTGCTTTCTGCCCTTGGTGTGACTGATGATGATTCTTCCTATATGATCAAATTTGAAACCACAGGACTTCAGCCTCGCTTTCCCTACTATGTGTCTCTTTTGATTCACGTAGAATTTCTTGACATGATCATCAAGCGCACTGTGATTGACGACGGCGCTGCTGCTTCTGTTATGTCTTTATCCTATTGGAAGGGTCTGGGTTCTCCTGAGCTGTCTAAATCAACGACCATGTTAACTGTGTTCGATGGAAGATATTTTAGGCTGCATGACATCCTTCCTTCCCTTAAAGTCCATTTGGGAGGGAATACCATTTCAATAGAGGTCGATGTGCTTGATGCGCCCCTTGACTACAATCTCTTGTTGGGTAGGAAATGGATGTATAGTATGCAATTTGTTGCTTCTTCCTTGTTCCGCGTTGTATGCTTTCCACATAATGGGAAGATCGTAACAATTGATCAAATGACATTCAAGAATCTGTTTGTTACTGCATCTTTAAGAGCTTCAATCCCGATAGTTGAGCATTCTCAGCCAGCAACTGGGAGTGTGGGTGTAGGCATGTATCCATCCCTCATGGGAAGCTTTAGTTGTCCTGCATCGATCCTAATGATAGGATCTAGTTCCGATGAGGCTTCGACATCTATGACATCAGTGTCTTTTTGCACAAATCATATGGAAGATCCTTGGATTCTTCCTACACCGAGTACTTTGAGTGAGCCCGTCGTGATGGATGTGTCGTTGCCTATAGTTATGATAGCTTATCAAGATAATCTCAAGTGTGTTGCAGAGCCTAGTCCTTCCTCTTCACAGATGGAGGAGGAGGACCCTTATGTGCTGTCCGCATGGGCAGTACAGTATTCTCATGCACACAACTACCTTGATACGGTTTTCCCTTCAGATGAAGCGATTATTGAGGCTATGTCGGGAGTTGAGCCACCATGGGAGGAACTCCATCATAGATCGTACTTTCTTCCAGAGCTTGACAGCTTGGAGGATGAGGATTTTAGGGTGGTTCTTAGTTAGAGAGTTGGTAGTCCTATGGTTCCATTAATCTCTCCTGGTCCGATGGCTGATGGAAACATGGCAAACATATCTTCAACGATTCCTATCAACATCTCTCGCAATCCTAGCACGATAGAGAATGTCTATATTGGGGCAGAATGTTCCCATGTTGAGATTCTTGAATACATCGAGCTATTTAAAGAATTCTGTGATATTTTTGCTTGGTATTACGATGAGATGCCAGGTATTGACCCTCGTATTGTCGAGCATGAGATTAAGACTTACCCCAATGCTAATTCGGTTCGACAACGTTTACATGTGGTGAATCCTAGGAAAGCACCTACGATTAAGGCAAAGATAGAGAAGCTGTTGAAAGTCGATTTCATCTATCTCGTTCCCTTGACAGAGTGGGTTTCAAACGTCATTCTGGTGGATAAGAAGGAGGGAGTGATCTGCATATGTACTTATTTCCGTGATTTGAATCGTGCCTGTCCTAAGGACAATTTCCCCACACCATTTATTGATCATATTTTGGATGAGTGTGTGGGTAGCGAGGTGTTCTCCTTCATGGATGGATTTTCCGGATATAATCAGATACAAATTAAACCTGAGGACCAACATAAGACTGCATTTATTTTTCCTTGGGTAACGTTTGCATATCGAAAATGTTTTTCGGCCTTAAAAACGCCAAAGCTACATTTCAGCGGGAAATGACCTTGATCTTCCATGATCTCAAGTCAATTATCGAAGTATTTTTGGATGACCTTGCTGCTCATTCTCGCATGAGAATGCATCATCCCTATCACTTGAGATTGGTATTTAAAATATGCCAGTACTATTTGGTTAGATTAAATCCTCATAAGTGCATCTTTTGTGTGAAGTCAGGGAATTTGTTAGGATTCATCATTTCTAAAGAGGGTATAAGAGTCGACCCTTTGAAGGTTGAGGCAATACTGCAGTTGTCTCTCCTGAAGAATATTCGTCATCTTCAGTGTTTGCAAGGCATGGAAAACTTCTTACAAATATTTGTTGTCAACTTTGCCAATTTGAATAGGGGCTTCATGTGTCTCTTGAAGAAGGACACCCCCTTTTATTGGGATGAGCGAGCCCAGGAGTCCTTTTATGCACTCAAGCGAGCCCTAGAATCGGCCCCGGTGATTAGTCCCCCGGACTATAGCCATGATTTTCTATTATATGTGGTTGCATCCTTAGAGACGATTGGTATGGTTTTGGTTCAAGAGGATGAGGAGCTCCAAGAGCATGTCATATATTATTTGAGCCAGAACCTTATTGACACAGAGAT
Organism: Pseudotsuga menziesii; assembly: GCA_001517045.1. Taxonomy (NCBI): domain Eukaryota; kingdom Viridiplantae; phylum Streptophyta; class Pinopsida; order Pinales; family Pinaceae; genus Pseudotsuga; species Pseudotsuga menziesii. Next base: position 28,071 of record LPNX010133206.1, read on the forward strand.
TCATTATTCTCATGTCGAGAATCTTGCTTTAGCTACCGTACATGCGGTTCAGTGTTTGAGACATTATATTCTCCTTCGCTAGACCTTGGTTGTAGCCCATGTCAATCCATTTCAATTCGTCATCACCCAAAGGATGATTGGGGGAAAATAAAATAAATGGATTGTCATTCTGCAAGAATTCGATCTCAAGTTTGTTTCGGCAAAATCGAAGAAGTCTTTAATTTTTGCAGAGCTTATATCAGATTTCCCGAGCGAGGCCGAGGAGTTGGTTTGTGAAGATACGTTTGTCGATGAACACATATTCTTAATCTCAACGTTAGACCCATGGTATGGGGATATCATAATATATTTAAAAACATTGAATACCCCTACTCAGCTCTTGCGAGATGAACAACGATGATTATGCCACGTCTCTAAATAACACTTTGTACCACCGTGGGGTAGATTCCATTTTACGACATTGTTTAACTCATGAGGAGGCTGAGGTAGTGCTGAATGATTGCCACGGAGGGGTTTTCATGCCCACTATATTCTAGTTAATTAAAACTTAACATGCAGAGTGCTAAACATAAATTATCAACCCAAGGAGGTCTTTTATTTCAAAGCTATCGTGCAAGATATATGCAAGCACAATTTCTACCTAACATTGTTGATCTATTCATATGCAATCATAACTGTTTGTAGACTAGATCACACCTGCTTGAAATTAAATCAATCCTCAGTCTATTCATAAAATCACACTATAAATCTAATCACACTTCAACAAAATAAATTATCAAGAAACAAGATCTAATTCCATACATCTAAAAGAATTGTTATGTTGGCCAACGATCTACCAAATGAATTATCAACACAATGATTATGACAGATCTAATGAATGAAAGCACACAACTATGATAATATTAATGAATGAAAGCATGAACAAAATAATAAGCACATCTCAATAATAACACACTTACAATTAACACTACCAGCATCTGCTCAGGGAAGAGGGCCCTTCCTCCACTGAGCAGAGCTGGATCTCCACAATAAAAGTATACAACTCAAGAATTAAGAAACTGCCAGCATATATTATCATAATGGAAGAATTACAATATATCTAGATCAAATCCTATATCATAACATTGTGTTCTCTCCTATCTTACATTTCCTATCATCCTATCATCCTGCCTAATCCATCATGCTTTATCCCCTATCTATCATCCCGCCTAATCCATCATGCTTTATCTCCCTTTCTCAATGAGATTGATTACATATTTATACATAAAATTATCTCCTGGAAATGAAGAACTCAACCCCCAACTTGTGATCTGCAACAGCTGAAACACGGCCGTAACTGCTGGCAACTTTGGAACCGGCCGCAACAAATCTGGAAAATAACCTCTTGAAGAACCACCTGCATATCACAAACCGTAGCTTTGTTTGGCGATTACCTCACGAATCAAGTAAATGAGGATGTTATACACAAAACCCATGTCTCGGATTGTTTAGATTCATTTCCATGTGCCCAAAAATCAAGACGTAAATCAAAGTGTTCTTATGTGGCATGCATTTTCCGTTAAGGCTGTAACAGGTAGCTATGAGCGTCCTGTATGTGACAACTCACTCCACAAACCATCATTAGTAAAATTATGCATAATAGTCTTGAATTTATCAAAGATAAAGGAAAATAATCACTATTAACCACTTAAAACATCAATGGAAGTAGCATGTTGTTTTACGCGCAGCTACAACAAATGGATGGAAAATGGAATGATAAATGAGAAATAATGGTAAGAAAATGGATGAAAGGTATGTCGATAAATGATGGAAAAAAGGACAATTCCAGGGCCCAACATCTCCCACAAACTGAACTTGTTGCATGTCCTCATGCAACCCAATACCTGTGTAGCATCCAACTTGAAAAAAAAACTCATTCACTCATTCCTTCATTTTACCATTTGCACAGCTACAGCTAGAAGAAATAGAGAGTTTAACATAAATTGATAGAGTCACTTAGCGAAGGATTTAGCAGAAATTTTGGCGGATTCGCAGCTCTTTAGTAGAAATTTGGCAGAGTCACATCTTATTTTAGCAGAGAATTTGGCGAAGGTTTTAGCGAAGATTTTGGCGGAATAGCGCTAACTGTAGTGGTGAATTTGGCGGAGTCAGCTTATTTTAGCAGAGAAGTCAGCGAAGGTTTTAGCGACGATTTTGGTGGAACAACGCTAAATTTAGTGGCAATTTTGGTGGACTCGCAGCTGCCAGAAAAGAACTCACAGTTGCCGGAAAACGATCAGCTACCGAAAAATGGGAACTCACAGCTGTCGGAAAACGAAACAGTGCTAAATTTAGTGGTGACTTTGGCAGAGGTTTTAGCGAATATTTTGGCAGAACAGCGCTAAATGTAGCGGTGAATTTGGCGAAGTCAGCTTATTTTAGCAAAGAAGTTGGTGAGAGTTTTAGAGACGATTTTGGTGGAACAACGCTAAATTTAGCGACGAATTTGGCGGACTCGCAGCTGCCAGAAAAGAACTCACAGCTGCCGGAAAATGGGAACTCGCAGCTGTCGAAAAATGAAACAGTGTTAAATTTAGCGGTGACTTTGGCGGCGGTTTTAGCGACAATTTTGGCGAAACAACGCCAAATTTAGCGGTGATTTTGGTGGACTCGTAGTTGCCGGAAAAGAACTCACAGCTGCCAGAAAATGGTCAGCTGCTGGAAAACGGGAACTCACAGCTGCCAGAAGACGGAACAGTGCTAAATTTAGCGACAAATTTGATGGAGGTTTTAGTGACAATTTTGGCGGAACAACGCCAAATTTAGTGACGATTTTGGCGGACTCATAGCTACTGGAAAAGAACTCACAGCTACCGGAAAACATTCAGTTGCCGGAAAAGAACTCACAGCTGCCGAAAAACAGTCAGTTGCCGGAAAACGAGAACTCACAGCTGCCAAAAAATAGACAGCTGCAGATTGGAAAGCTCAACGGGGATCTACTTCAACCGTCTGGAATAAGGTACGAGGTCTGATCCTTTAGTGTTAGATGTTTTATTTCTATTGCATATTGGGAAAGATTTATTTCTGGAGTCATACCTGTCTGTTGTGGTACCCCAAGCCATAGGAATTTCTCTCCGTAACACTATTTTACCTCAAGTGTTACCTCCATGGAAGCATTGGTTTTCATGAATGGACTGGTGTATGCTGGAGCTATGTAGACTGATCTGATGCTGAGACACATGTATATTAGAGATGAAACTGGATGAGAGTGAATTTGATCCATGATGTTGTGCTGGCTGCATGTAAGACTAACTGCTCAGACAATTGATGAGGAAAAATTCTACCATAGAAGCAGAAAGCCCTTTCTCTTATTCTGAAAATCAACTGCTGAACTGAAAATTGAAAGGAATTGCAAAACTACTGAACAAATGATGCTGCAAATCATTGTTCAAACCATTAGATCACATAATCTTCAACTGCTACAAACCTGAGGTACAATTCTGACCATGTGAATGAATGTGCTGAAGTCGAGCATGGAAAGAAATCATTGGTTTACCAGCCATTAATGTATGTCGTTAACCAATGTGAAGAAACTCACCTTTGATGATAGTGAGCTCTAAAGTACCTTAGTGCATGTTGACAGGTACGAATGGATGTGCTGAAGTTGAGTCACCTGCAAGATTTGTCAATCAAGAGGCATTGATGAATCCCCATGATGAACAACAAGGAAATCTACCATTGATTCATGCAGATACCAGGGCACTATAAAAACTCTAATCTCGATCCCAGATGATGTGTCGGAGTCGATGGGACAAAACCATTGGAAGGTGGACCTTAATTAATTCCACATCATCCAATACGAGTAAAAAATAAATGATTGTGAAGAATCATAGTGAAAAATAGAACCAACATGAAACTCAGAAGTGGAAAGTATATGTGAAGTCATGATGTAGTAGTGATGGGAAATAAAATGGTTATGGTGACTACATAAGCAGTGGAAAATAGGACTTTGACATGAATGGATTTTTAGGGTTTTGAAATGAGGAGGGTGAATGAATCTACCATAGGGAAATTGGCTTCTTGAGGGGCTTTTTTTTTCCGGCAACAATTGGTATGACAGGTGTCTAAAAATGATTCTTGGGATGTAGCAATGGGACTTGAATTATTGAAAATTGGACTCTCTAAGGTTTGCACATCAATTTATCCATTTTTATTATGTGCTCAATCCATTTGCACATTGAGAAAAAATCTTCAAGAGTCACTCGTGCATGCGTTGACCTTCTTCTTCCAAGGACCTGCAAAAACCTAGCACTTTCCTGCAATAAAACATGAGATGATGGAAGGAGAGAGATGATTGGTCTCTCCTCACCCAACACTTATGAAAAAAAAAACCAGCAATTACTTATAAAAAAAAAATTCAAAGAAAAATGAAGAAAGCAAAATCCATTTTATACCTACACGGGAGCAATGTCCATCTAGACTCACCAACGGTATTCTGATCATAGATCCTTCGTTCCTTGTCCAATTCGAGTGATTCAAAATCCAAATGAAATTAAATTCATAGGTATATTTCCATTAGAAACATGTTTTTAAAATTCTATGTAATGATGTTCCAAATCACTCAGTAACAGCCTGCATGACAAGGTGTTTTTTCGAATTCTGGACTAGACCAACAATCACAGTTTTAGGCTTAACTTTTTTGTTTGATAACAAATTGATGTGATTCCAATTGGATATGAAAGTATATTCATGCAGGTATATCCATTAGAAACATTTTTTGAATTCAACAATAATTGATGGGTCAAATAAGCCAATAAAAAGTCTAGAAAATAGAGTTTTTAGGAATGTAGATTTATGATAGGTAGTCGGTATTTTGGTCATAAAATTTGCATACGATATCGAAATAGAGTGATTCAAATTGAGTTGTAAACTATATTCATATAGGAATATACAAATGAAACATGTTTACAAAATATGTCCAATAAGGCATCCAAACATTGACTATCCCATCTCTGTTCCTAAGCTGCTAGCTTGACACCCTGTTAGTATTTTGGCCATAAAATTTTCATTTGACATCAAATTGTAAAAATTAAAATTGTTTTGGAAACTATATTCAAAGGGATACTTGGGGTGTAAACAGTTTTTTTAAAAATAAGTCCATTTGGTCTCCCAAAAATGAACTGTCATGACTATGTTCTATTAAAATTTCAAGCCAAATTGTCACCAAAAATTCAATAAATTAAATTTGACCCCCCAAAAGTGATCGAAATAGGTGTGAATGTTTTTTAATGATGTAAATTTAAATATAACATACATCCATATAAAAAATTTCAAGCATTGAGCACCTATATTGACTTACACAGTATGTTGCAGCCGCAGCTGCAACTCTTAAAAAATGACATAATGTTGAAATAAAACATGTGTATTTTTATGGAAAATAAAAACTAAATACATATCATGATGTGCAACACACACATATCTCAAACTCATAAATTTTTACCTGTAGCACAGTCACAGCTTGGTGTTCAAAGCATTCATGAAAACATCTCATACCCATTCCTTATCTTTCTACTCTCTGATATTCTAGATCGCAACAAGGCGCAAGAAGAGAGCATACTTATTTAAAAATAAAAATAAAAATTAAACAAACAAAAGCATGGTTTTATTCTATTATTCTATCCTACCCTATTCTACTTAGAAACATAAATTTTTTCAAGTGTAAGCATATTTCCAATGGAGCCACTTTCGAAGAAGTGACTCAAGTATGCTCATACTCCTAACTGAAATATATAACTTTATGAATGCTAGGATATGAGAGATAAACTTCCCTTGAAATGATGGTGCCAAGAATTGGTGAAGTATGAAATGATGTTGCAGACCGATGATAGATTGAAACCAAGCTTCAATATAGTATTTGTTCCCTTGATTGCTCATGGATGTTACACCATGAATATCCTTATTAAACTGATCTTCCTCAATGCATAAGAGTTTCGGATGTAATGATGTGAAGGATGCTTTTGGTTCCAATGGTTGTTCTCCATCAAATATCACGTATGTCTTGTTGATCTTGTCTACTTGCTTATGAGGACTAGAAGAAACTCCATCTGCAAAAATTGGATTTAAAACATGTTTCGGCCTTGTATGGATTTGCTCCAACAACGCACAGCCTTTTTGCAGCGGTGTAGGTGAGGTAGAACAAGAGGGAAATGTAGGAACATTTTGTAGTTCAGCACTGTAAGCATACTATACTGCTTTATTATGGTTAGGGTGGAGGGTGGATTGGATAGGAAATTGTGTTGGATACCGAGGGGTTTGATGAGAAAATAGATGTGGCTGATGTAGATGATTGATTTGTGAGGTTGATGTTGAAGGACCAAGTTGTGTTGTAGCATGAAAGAGAGTGGCCATGTTATCATAAGATAGGCCATTCCAACCTTGTGGATAAGGTAGGTAAGAGTTAAATTGAGGCTGCAACAGCTGCCATGGTGAATAGTATTCAATGGTTGAGTATGAGAGTAAGGAAATGGAGGGATAGAATTTTGAACCGTAGATATAGGCCACAGTTGACATGACTGTTGCAATGAGTTGGCTGCAACTTCTAGATCTTTTTGATATGTTTCTTTCATCTTTGGTAAGGAGGAACAATGATCTATGGAATGATTCAAGTCACATATACCACAACTTTAAAGACTATCCAAAGGGAAATCCCTTACTTCTCTTATTTATTCCTACTTTTCCTTATCCTGCAAAACAACCTATTGTGAATCAGCTTTAGAAATTTTAAATAAATTGTTGATTTCAGCTCATAAAACTCTTGTTTTTGCAGCAGATTCCAAAAAATAAAGATAAAAGTTCCTTAGAATTCTTACCAGTCTTGAAGTTTCCTCTTGAATACCTTCTACATAGCTCACAAATATCATCATATGCTAACTGAAATACATTACCTGTTCCGATCATATTCAATATTTCTAAACATTCAACTTGGATTCCCTTGAGTAGAAGTGTTTTTAAGATCTCCTTTCCCAATTTCCTCTGTTTGGATCTTTGGAGGTTATATTGAAATCGTTCTATGTATTCCTCTAGACTCTCTTCATCTCCTTGTGTCATTTCAAAAATGTCTTCATTGACCCTGCAATAATCTTGGTACCTTTTCAAGAATACATGTTTCATGTCTTCCCAAGTTTGTATACAAATCCCACCGAGGCTCATGAACCATCGGAGGGCTGTTCCTTTTAGAGTAAGGGGAAACACATTCAACTTTTGATCATTTGCACAATAACCATATCCTCTACAAAGTACTTCAAATTGAAATAAAAATACATCAGGGTCTTCGTTTTCCAAACCGTAAAAATTTGGTAGAACATGTGGGGGAATTCTTTTCGTTGGTGCCACTCCTCTCGAATCTTTGATTGGAAATTCAAAGGTAATAACTTCTACATCTTCCATCTCTTCATTAGATTCTTCGTGTGCTATCTTGAGGCTCCTCCTTCAAATGTTCCTGTCAACTTGTTAGTAGAATGGGTGGTGCTTACAACACCACTAAAGGGAATGATAAGATTTATGCTCCAGAGATTGAAATTTGAAATAAAAATGAATGTAAAAACATAAAATCCACACTTAAAATAAATTCAATAACCTGAAATGTAATCATGAAACCTACATGCCCTACTTTAACAATGCATCTACAAAACAATGTCATATGTACTTTTGCACAATTGATAACTTCCCCGGCAACGGCGCCAAAATGTCGTGCCCACTATATGCCAGTTAATTACAACTTAACATGCAGAGTGCTAAACATAAATTATCAACCCGAGAAAGTCTTTTATTTCAAAGATATCATGCAAGATATATGCCAGCACAATTTCTACCTAACATTGTTGATCTATTGGTGTGCAATCATAATTGTTTGTAGACTAGATCACACCTTCTTGAAAGTAAATCAATCCTCAGTCTATTTATAAAATCACACTTCAACAAAATAAATTATCAAGAAACAAGATCTAATTGCGTACATCTAAAAGAATTGTTATGTTGACCAATGATCTACCAAATGAATTATCAACACAACGATTATGACAGATCTAATGAATTAAAGAAGACAACTATGATAAGCTTAACGAATGAAAGCATGAACGAAATAATAAGCAGATCTAAACAATAACACACTTACAATTAACACTACCAGCATCTGCTCAGGGAAGAGGGCCTTCCTCCACTGAGCAGAGCTGGATCTCCACAATAAAAGTCTACAACTCCAGAATTAAGAAACTGCCAGCATGTATTATCATAATGAAAGAATTACAATAAATCTGGATCAAATCCTACATCATAACATTGTGTTCTCTCCTATCTTACATCTCTATCATTCTATCATCCTGCCTAATCCATCATGCTGTATCCCCTATCTATCATCCCGCCTAATCCATCATGCTTTATCCCCCATCTATCATCCCGCCTAATCCATCATGCTTTATCCCCCTTTCTCAATGAGATTGATTAAATATTTATACTTAAAATTATCTCCTGGAAATGAAGAACTGAACCCCCAACTTGTGATCTGCAACAATTGAAACACGACTGCAACTGCTGGCAACTTTGGAACTGGATGCAACACCAAATTTGGAAAATACCCGCTCGAAGAACCACCTGCATATTGCAAACCGTAGATTTCCTCGCGAGTCAGGTAAATGAGGATGTTACGCACAAAACTCATGTCTCGGATTTTTGAGATTCGTTTCCATCTTCCTGAAAATCAAGACGTGAATCAAGGTTTTCTTATGTGGCATGCATTTTTTGTTAAGGATGTAACAGCTGGCTATGAGCGTCCTGTACGTGACAACTCACTCCACAAACCATCATTAGTAATATTATGCATAATAGTCTTGAATTCATCAAAGATAAAGGAAAATAATCACTATTAACAATTTAAAACATCAATGGAAGTAGCATGATGTTTTACGCGCGGCTACAACAAATGGATGGAAAATGGAATGATAAATGAGAAATAATGGTAAGAAAATGGATGAAAGGTATGTCGATAAATGATGGAAAAATGGAAAATTCCAGGGCCCAACAAGGGCGTGTGGTGGTCATTTATCTGGGCTTTCTACAGCTGAAAATATTTTAAAAGCGAGTTATTTCTGGCCGTCGATCTTTAAGGATTGTGTTGATGCGTTCATGAGGTGCCACCCTTGCCAGGTGTTCGCACGTAATATGTGCTCAAAACCTGCCCTGTAATATCCCATTATCACCATTGGTCCCTTCACTAAGTCGGGGCTTGATTTTATGGATTGCAACCCAGCTTCGGCTAGGGGGCACCATCATATTATAGTGGCTATTGATTACTTCACGAAATGGGATGAGGCTATGCCTATAGTAAAATACGACGGTGAGATAGCCACTCACTTTGTATTCAACCAAATTATTACTCAGTTCGGGATTCCGAAAGAGCTTTTCACTGATCATGGCTCGCACTTTCAGAACCGTATGATGGAAGAGTTGGCATCGAAGTTAGGGTATAGGCAAGAACACTCCTCTTATTACTACCCTCAAGTGAATGGACAGGTAGAGGCAATGAATAAATCACTCAAATCCATTCTCCAACGAACCATTGCACAAAGCAAGAATGATTGGCACATCATGTTATATCCTGCTTTGTGGGCATATCGAACCACTGTTAAGACTGCCACTGGTTTTTCTCCATATCAACTTGTACATGGATTGGAGTCGATATTTCCAATTGAATGCGAGATTCCTTCGTTGAAGCTAGCTGTAGAACTCTTATTGGACACTTCCCCATTGAAGGAGCATTTGGTTCACCTTGAGCAACTTGATGAGCAGCGTCGGGATGCCTTGGTGGCTCTAGAAGTCAATAAACGTCGCGTAAAGGTCCAGTACGATAATTCTGTCCGTTCAAGGAGGTTTATTGAAGGAGACTTGTTCCTTTTGTGGGACCAACCGAAAGAACCCTTGGGGGCAGGGAAATTCAATCCTATGTGGCATGGTCCTTACGTGGTCAAGTTTGTGTTAGAGAAGGGTGCGTATGATTTAGTGGATTACGAAGGAACGACCTTGGCAGAGCCTAGAAATGGGCTCTATCTCAAGAAATACTATGCATGATATTCATCCAAGGCTTCTTATTGTATATTATTGTGCAGCTTTGCATAGTTAGGTCTTTTTCTTATCGTGATCGGGTTTGTGATTAGTTTTCATTTCTTTTGGTAGATGTCAATGGAATATTCCACCTACATAGGATTCATGGATGGTGCGAGCCATCACACTCAACACTCAGCCTCAGTTGCTTGGGTGATTTATACTCCTATGGGTCAGGTACTGTCTTCAGGAGGTGTATGTGTACGGCCATCTTCCAACAATGTTGTTGAATATAGTGTTGTTATCGAGCTTCTACGGGATGCCATTTTACATGGCATTCTATCTCTTGAGGTATGTCTTGATTCGGAGTTATTAATGTCATATCTCAATGGTTTGTACCATGTTAGAGTTTCGACGTTATTGAAAAGATTCTTCCACCCACATAGGATTCGCAGATGGTGCGAGCCATCACACTCAACACTTAGCCTCAGTTGCTTGGGTGATTTATACTCCTATCGGTCAGGCACTGTCTTCAAGAGGTGTATTTCTATGGCCATCTTCCAACAATGTTGTTGAATATAGTGCCATTATCGAGCTTCTACGGGATGCCATTTTACATGGCATTCTATCTCTTGAGGTACGTCTTGATTCGGAGTTAGTAGTGTCATATCTCAATGGTTTGTACCATGTTAGAGATCCGATGTTATTCAGAAGATTCTTACATGTGAGATTGTTCGAATTACAATTTGACAATATAACATATATACATATTCCAAGAAATAATAATCAAGTTACTGAATCATATGCGAACTACGTGTTAGATTGGGATTTGTCTCATTCACAATAAATTAATCACAAGCACAATTTTTACATATGTAAATAAATAAACCGATCACCATAAAATGTTTTATATATAAATCCAAAATGTGATAATACATAGTGTCATGATACAAAATTGGGGGTTTTGAGCCACCAGCATATAATACACGGTAGTACAAAATGTATACACTCCTAGGTGTCTAATCCTATGGAGGAGGAGGAGGGTTGTGATCATGGAAGGTCACTACGGCTCTAGCTAGCCGTCGAAATAAGTGCATCCATGCACGTGGTACACCCACCACCTGCCGCTGCATAGCCTCAGGAAAGTCCTCGACTTGCGCCATGGGAACTCTATGTGTCAGTCTCACAAAATTTGTATGAATGCTCTGGAGCATCCACTCCACATCCACACCCATGATATCATCTCCTCTTCCCCTCTGTCTATGATGAGGGAAGCCCTCTGGCCACCGTGGTCCCACATCTGCACACAAATGGTAGATGTCACTATGTATTATCATGCAAAAATATGTCTTTTTGATTCCATATAATCAAGAAAACCCAAAAAAATTAAATAGCTCAAAATTTAAAAAGAGAGGGTTGAGATTCGTTACCTATATCGACATATGCTGATCCTGGTGGTAGCGGCATGTCCGGGTCCCCCCAAAAATCTATCCCTGCATAGGGGTAGTCATTGATGGAAACTATATGTCGTCACCACCACAGAAAGAACTCAGCTGGATATGGGTTAGCCACCCTACCACCCCCTAGTATTTGCATATCATTTGCCCAATGCTATTGGGTCGGATCTCAAACCCAGTGAAGAGGAACGTCCACTCTGGGGCTCAATCCTGGAACACACTCGAAGAAAAAGGTTCTCAAAATACTATTGAACTCGAAGTTCCGCACCCTGCCTGCCTTACACTCACTAAGCTAATGTTTCATGTTGCTCAGTAGTGTAGTGCTCCAATCATAGATTGTGGGTATCATGCACTCCACTGCATAGAACATCAGAGGCCGCGAGGCCTGGTGGAGTGATGCCAAGCCTGCTATCCTGCCCAATGTCAATAGTATGGCCTTTAGGCCTAGCACCTATATAGCGTTGGTAGGGACTTGAATCCCCACCTTCTCTGTGTCTAGATAATAGTACACTGCAATGTACTCATCGATAGTCAGGCTACCTCCTGGCCCACCACGAGAATGAAGTTTCACCACTTCCCCTCGTCTAGAAAGCCCAGTAATGAAGTATATGTCCTCCACCTCTATGGTGAGGGACATCCCATATATATGGAAAGAATCCGAGTCTGGATACCAGTAATCCACCAGCATCTATAATAGTCTTGGTTTGGCCCTCAAACCACCAAGACACCAAAACTTGTAGAGTTTGCATGCACATAGAGCTTGTTGAGCCATTAGATCGGCCCTTACTACTTCCTCTACCTCACCATGCTCACGCTCTCTCCACTCTAGGACCATTCTGCACAAGAAATTGCAAATTTTGCCATTAGTTTATTGAAAAATCCATATGCGCGGCCTCATACGCAACTGTTTTCAAAAAAGCCGTGTATGTACGCGGGTTTGAGGGTATTTTCTGTGTATATCCAGCCCTATATGCAGAAAAAACCTCGATTTTCGCATGGGTCGCAGCGCCCATTTTGGGTTGGACTAGAAAGCTTAATTGACCATGGAATTTTATAAAAATTACATCAAAATGAAAGAGAAGAGCATGAGTAATTACCTGGAAGAAACGGTAGTGGATTCCGTTGGCTGGATCTCCTGGAATTCGCTGTTGAAAATCAGAGCTCAAATGGGTAAAAGTTTCAAATGATTTATAATATTTTGAATTGTTTACTATTTATACAAATTTTTTCAAATATTTGAAAATTTTTACCCCCTTTCCTATAGTTTCGACATTTTCTAACCATTTTGGACCGTTTTTTATATAATTCATGATGTAGAGGACCTTTTTCAGTGTCGTTTCAGCCGTTGGATTGACCCGTTCGTGTCGATTTCAGGTATCATATCTAAACTGGCATATAGGTTAGGTTTCATCACCATCTGCATTTTTCATAACCTTATGACCATCTCATCATGACCTTAGGTACGAACCCACTCTATTATGTCACGGAACCTTCTTGCTGCTTTAGAGGTGGCATGATATGAGTGGTAGAGCTTCACTGTACATGGGTACCCTAGTTAGCGCCTTATTTTGTATTTGGTGCCCACGCTGAAGTTTTCTCCTTTAGGGTGTGGGAGTCCATTGTATAGTACTGCCATGACATTTCGTAACAGCCTCATACTCCTCTTGATATTTTGCTGGCCTATTTCCCTCGGGACTCCATCATGTCAAGTTGTGAATGCATTATCATGAGCTTTGCCTGCCTTATTGAGCTTTATGCCAGCTTCCCTGACATTGCGTTTCAACCATATAGCCCGAGCTTGTCTCATGTCTAGCCATGCAGAGCCATTTTTATATCCTTCGTAGCTTGTCTTCCTTTTTACTAGGAGGGGATTTTCCCCTGAGTGTCGATATCCTACACATGTATCCTTGCATTGAGCATAGGTATGTTTCGCTCCTTAGAACTAGTTTGTTTTCCCTTATGACACTCGTCTCCTCCTAGTATGTAACTATAAAGCTATTTTATTATTTTTTCAAGCTTTTTAAATAACTGAAAAAGTCCAAAAATAAAAATAAAAAAACCAAAAATCCGAACAAGGAAAGATGTTATCTGTGGCGGCTGTCTAGTCATGTTGCCTTCGAACAGAGCACTATATATCACATCCATTGGTTGGGTTATAGTTTGACTTTAGGAGATGTACTCATTTATCTGAGTTTATCTCCACTGACTGGTTAATCTTCCAGTCACTATGGAGCCTCTGTTGATGCCTCCTGTGTCACAGAGATGTCCCAGTTTGTATATCGAGTCTACGCTGCCTTCATTCAGTCGCCATACATCATTATGCTCTTGTTTGAAGGAAGTTGAAGCCTAATTTGGCCATTCCTCAGTTATCTTGACTTTGCATGTCGGCCATTCCCGGTACAGTTACTAGTTCATGCACCTTATGATCGAGTCCTTCCACATTATACAGCTTTGCTGAGTACCTCTTGTTGGATGATGAGGGATTCCTTAATTTCCTCCTTCCAGCAGATTTCATCCCATTGACTTTAGATCATTTGTTCTGAGATTGGAATCTAGAGTCATTTTGAGTTCCTTGAGACTTGCAGTCATCAGTGGCAGGTTCTCTCACCATCAACAGTTTTTGGGAATACATCAATATCCCCTGATCGATGGATCCTCTCAAGTGTTTGACCTCAACACATTTATTCACACTTGTTAGTTTGCACTCTAGTACCTTGATTCCCATTTTCATCATCGGCAGGTGATCTTGCGTCTGTTAACGGTATACATTAATGACTGGTAATCAGATGATGAACTACTATTTTTTACCTTGACACCTCTATTCACATAGTAGGACATGTACTCGTAGCGGTTTGTGTAGAAGACTTTCCATATTGGTGGCATCCCTTATATGCTACCTCCTTGATCGTGCCAGTGTTCATGAGATTTCAGCTCTCATGACTTGATTCCAGTATATGTTAGATATTTCCAGCCACTATGGAGATCTTGATCTGTTATTTATCTTTAGCCATTATGGAGATTATGGTCCTTTGTATATCTTCATCATGGAGATTCTGATTTATGTATATTGTACATGGCGATGACTACTTATATGATATCTTGTATCATGCCTATTCATGGCCATTGTACTCTTATGTATTCGGGACTGCTATATGTATTTGCAGTTATGTGTAGAGTTGTATTATTGTACTATGCTGATTGGGTGGCTGGTCTTCCATTTGGGATCCTTCATCACTCCATTTCTGGGATGGACTTATAATGTATTTCAGCCATTGTATGACCCCTCTGACCTCACACATTAGGGGGCATCTGTTATAGCTGATTTCACCACTCCAGGTGAATCACACTTTGTATGGCCTTCCCCTATCCCGTTGCAGACTCCTTAGACCCCATAGACCATTTTTTGTCTTTTGATGTTTCCTTGACCATCCCTAAAAACATGTGAAAATGATACACATGACTTTTAAACCTATAAGCGCGTATAAACACGGGTTTGACCACTAAAACTGCGTACATTGGGATGTGTACAAGATCCAAATTCTTTTGGAGTTTTCCTTGGCATGGATTCGACTCATTTGACTCCTGGCCTTCCCTATGCCTTGAGATCGCTCGGATTCAACCTTTCATTACCCCTTTGAAAAACTATATAAGGAACCCCTTGGTACATTGAAGGCATAAGAGAAAATTGAGAGCAAAGAAACTATAGTCCATTGTTGACGGAACTTATGCTTGAGTCTGCATCCCTTTGTCCCTTGGAGCACTTTTGTGTTATTACCAAGATTTCCTTTTGCTTGTGAGCTTGCTATCGAGAGGTGGAGGATTGAAGTGGTGGAGGCCCAAGTGGGGGATTCAGTTTCTCCGGTTCGCAGACATGCCGACAGAGGTTGTATCTTGTAATCTCCGATTTATATTAATAGAAATATCTTTTCCTGTCCAATAATGTGTGTTTGAATGAATATTTTATCCATTGTATTATGTCAAATGCTTATACATTATTGATTATATATGCTAGAATAGATCTAACACCATGATATATAGAATGCTTGTATTGTTTACTTGTTGTTGAGGAAGTAATCTATCAATTCAAGCTGAAGTTGGAAAGCTCAACGGGGATCTACTTCAACCATCCGGAATAAGGTACGAGGTCCGATCCTTTAGTGTTAGACATTTAATTTCTATTACATATTGGAAATGATTGATTTTTGGAGTCAAGCTATTTGTTGTGGTACCCCAAGCCATAGGAACTTCTCTCCGTAACAAGCCATCAAATCTGTGAGGCAGAGGAAGAGTTAGCAGGCTCATAAGCCAACAATCGGTGAGGCAAAAAAGGAACCAAACCCCCTGCAATGGAATGTGGAACCTTTTAACTCAGCTCGCCTGAGAGGAGACGAATAGACTTGCGATCTGGTGAGTGGACAGATGAACAGATGCTATTTTTTAATAGTTTAATTGGAAAATTTGATTTTGTAATAAAAGTGGGCCAAATTATCTGTTTCAGTCATGTAGGTGCTCATTTTTAAGCTAAGAGCACCATGTAAAACCATGGACCCACTATTTCCTTGTTTTGAGTGATTTTCCATCACTCAGGTCAAAAAGCCCAAAAAATCAATTATTGATTATTTTAATTAATAAACTGATGAATAATGGAGCAAATCCAGAATCATAGATCAGTGGATTTTCAGCCGATTTGATTTAAATCAGTCATATCTGAACAAGATTGATCGGATATGACAAATCCTTGACTAAAGGAGGTGATCAAATCAGATCCAGAGTTGATCTTCATCATCCTTTATGGATAATTTTGCCCTCCCTCTCTCCTCCACACGTTTTGGCTTATTTGGATGAGTTTTGGTGGATGCTTCAGTCAACAGGTTGAGGTGTCAGTCAGATCAGCTCTCCGATTGACAATTGCACTCAGTGAGACTTAGATCTAGCTCAATTCAGCTTCATATCTGCATTGATTGACTCTTCATCAGCTGATTTGGTCTATCTCCTTGGGATTTGTGCCCCCCTAGGCTGGATCTCCTAGTTTTTGTATATATCATTAGAGGAATTTTGGGGTCTAAAATGGGCCTCCTAAGGAAAATAATAAAATAATAGTTAAAATAATAAAATAATATTGATTAATTTTGGAGGAAGAAAGAAAAAAACTACTTTTTGTGTTCGTATTTTTGACATATCTCCCTGTGTTTTTACTCAAATTTCGATCGGGAGATCTCATTGGATGCGGAATTTGATTTTGAATCCAACGAGTACCCACACTGCATACTTTTGACAGACCCCGCTACCCCAAAAACAAGAAATACCTGAAAAAACATGATGATGACATCATCATCACGTTTTTTTCAGGTATTTCTTGTTTTTGGGGTAGCAGCGTCCATCAAAAGTATGCAGTGTGGGTACTCGTTGGATGCAGAATCAAATTCCGCATCCAACGAGCTCTCCTGATCGAAATTTCAGTAAAAACACAATGAGATATGTCGAAAATACGAACAAAAAAAGTAGTTTTTTTTAATGACAAATATGCCAATTCAACCATTATGGTTGACTTATTTTATTGAAATTCTATTGGTTCTTGAATTCCAACTCACAAAAACTTATTTTGGCACGTTTTCTTATAAGGCCTATTTTAGACCCCAAATTTCCTCTAATGCCAAGCATAACCCTCCTTTTCTAAGCTAGTTAGAGTTGGATTGAAGGGCTTACTACTGTAATATTGTTGTAATATTTTGATTGTTGAAATAAAGAAGCTTTGGAGGACAAATGGTGTAATGCTCTCATGTGTGTGGATTAAGCATTGTCTTACGACTATTGATGTTGCCGGCTTTTCGATCAATTTCTGCATCTGAACCTTGTCTGGCTTGAACAATTTAGCTGAATCAATAGGAGTATAGTTTGGCAAGTAAGGTTAATTTCTTTTATTATATCTCATAGCACATATGTTAGAATATCTAGATTATACATGTTTAATAAGTTTATTTGCATGTAATTCTTATCTCTTTTTCATATATATATCCAGATCTCATGAGGTTTCGTGCAGGATTGTGTGTTTAGCTTTCAGGTAGCAAGGATTGGACAAGTTGTGGATCTAGTTTGACTCCAATGTACATCCAAAATATTTTTGAATAAATTTCCCCTTTGTGTTCCACTAAGAAGTTTCCATTGCAGACCTACTTCAGTAACAAGCACTTCTCTTCTCCTTTTCCTCCAAGTTCAAAATCTTAAATTTTCTTCAAACTGGTTACTATTAGAGAATATTATTGCTTAGATCTGTCTCATTAAGAAAATTACACATTGATATAGTTAGTAATATCATTTATTAAGTTTAGATCTCAGTTCCATTTTACATATAAAGTTATATTTTAAGAGATCTAGCTGAAATTATCCTCTTTTTGCAATCATTTTAATGAAAATTTGTAGCTTGCTTTTAAGGTAGTTTCATTTGCTGTACTTTAAAAGTTTCATATTTTGAAATAAAAGTGCACATATCATTGGCTTCTCAAACATCAAGACAATATCCCAAGGAAATCCTGCTTTCCTTGGTTCCTTTTTGCAAAACTAAATTACCCCAACTTAATAAAATTTTACTTAGTTTTTTTTGGCAACTAGTGTAGTGACCCAAAACACTTTCAAAGTTTGTTTGGGAACATTTGATTTTGATTTCTTTCTATTTTTTATCAGGTCTAACAAAAAAGAGAAGGAGACTCTGCCCAATTTCTGACTCTTGGACGAACCGGAGCTTCCCAGAAGCTTCCCCCACCACAGTGTTTTAATTCTAGCTTGTTGTAAGCCTTTGGATCCTAGATAACAAGGACCAAAGTGCATCAATTTTAATTTTTTGATATTGTAAATCACTACTAATAAAGAGAAAAGGTCCTTTCGAATAGGCTTTTTGAGCCTATTCACCATCCCCCCTGGGGGTTTTGCATCGGTGTCAATTTTTTACATTTTGTTCATCTCTTTTCAAACTAGCATAGCTCTAATATGTAGGGTAGTATACTTTGATTTATTATCAATTTCATATTCAATATTTGATATTTCAAATTAATCTTAATACTTACCCCACGACTTCCCGATTGACCCGAAAGGGGAAAGAGATGCGTCGTAGGACTAATTAGAAAACCGGAATTGTGTATCTGTGTTTTCCTTTTCACCATTTGTTTCTTCAGCTATTTTAAAATTAACCCCTCCTTGATTCCCTGATTGAGATCCACTTGAATCAAAAGAGGTTCCTAGACGGTTTTCTTTTTAACAAGAACACCCATCTCAAAATTTACTAAAATTGACAAGACTCCGATGTGTATGCTCTACACTTGCCTGCGGTTCATCCAATCATTCAAGCTATATCAAAAGCACTCAAGTGACTAGAATAATTAGGATTCACTCTCCCAAATTGACAAACCATCAGGTGAAAATCCAACACCTAGATCAAACCATTACGGTGGCAAAATACCCAAAGGAAGCGGGAACTCCTGAAAAGTGACCTTGGGGCATCGATCTCTGTCACACCCTAATGGGTGCGTTATGAACAATAGCCCTAGAGACTCCATTCAGCCCACATATTCCTTGCGGGTAGCCGTGAAGGTTTAGTTTTGGACATACTCCAAGTACTCTCGGGTATATATGGAGTCCACACCTTCGCCTATTTTTAATCAACTCATATTTCACATTAACTTAAAATGTACCAAGAGACAATTGCAAAAAATTCACTCCAAGCAAATGCAAGTACATTGATTTTATTTTGACTCCATTTTAAGGCATTGGTTATTTTCTTGCTATGTATATATATTGTGTCTCACATTGTGCTTTTGTGTGCTCATTTTGTATCTTGTCAGCTATGGTTGTTTATGGTTAATTTTCAAACTCCTAAGTAACTCTTTTAGTTTAACATCACCATACTAAGTAATTTAGCCTTAGTAACTTAATAGGGCCTACCCTCCTTGGCTTCGTTAGGAGTTGAGCCTAAACGGAGGAGTCAAGAACAAGGTGACAGCCTTGACTCGAGACTTTCCCCCAAGGACACACCGAGTGGCTTGAATATTTCTGCCATGTGACCCAGGTGTGTGAAAGGCGAAAACACTTTTTGGCGCCGCTACCGGGGATAAATATTTTTATTCCCAAGTTCGACTTAGCTTAAATTTTTTCTAAACAACTAAAAAATAAAAACTTATGATTGATCTAGTCTTTAAAAAAATATAAAAATTAAAACTCGATCCATCTGGCGACTCCACTATCTAACATCCCTTCAAGAATTTCTACCTGAATAAATTGCCAACAATTATTCAATCCTCTCCCTGATCCAAAAATATTTATTAGGGAAGGATTGAATAGGAAGACTTCCCGTAGAAACCTTGAAAATTTAGGAGAGCAATCCCTCTCAGATATCCATCACATATTTGGAGAGAGTCATGTTCACCAATCTCAAGAAATGATGGAATTATTCAAACCCCTTGAATTTTCTTATATAGCAGGTGCTCCTCATGCCATCTAAAATATGCTATCAAGAATCTCCCCATATTTCAGGGCAATAATTCCATCACTACCAAGTCTCACCTTCGAAAGTTTGAAAAGCACCTAGTCAGTTATTGCAATGATGCTGCCCATGACCATGACGATGTCAAAATGAAGCTCTTCGCTTTATCCTTAGAACATGATTCTGAAGAATGGTACTTCAACCTAGATGATGATTCATATAAAAATCTTAGTGAATTCCTAGAGGGTTTTAAGAAGAAATGGGGAGAAAAGAAATAACCAAGACATCTGCTTGCTGCCCTTCATAACATTAAGAAGATGGAGAATGAAACCATGGATGAATTTAACACTAAGTTCAGGCGTGTGGTTGCAAACCTCCCTAACGAAATCAAGCCAAAGGATGCCTCCATCCTCATATCTCACATCGAAGCTTTCACTGGTGATTTGAGGTACCAATTAAGAGACAAAGAGCCGGCCAAACTAAAAACTGCTCAAGAATTGGCTGAGAAAATAGAAAAGAATATGCAATCTTCAGGAAAATTCAACATTCTAGGTTACACTAGGGAAAACACTTCATACAACAAACAAAAGGGAAAATATGTTGAATCAGAAGAAAAGGGAGCCTCTAAAGATCCCATGGAAAAGGTAACATACATGATAAAAGACTTGGTTACTAGTCAAAACCAACTAATGGCCAATCATTCTGCACAACTGAATCATATGCATAATAGATTGATCACAATGGAAAGAAATAATGGACCTAGGAACTTTCAGCCTAGGTAGAATCATATGTATCAAAATAAGTTTCCTCAGCAAGAGCCTAGGATTCCAAACTAGTTAGACTCAGCTAACATGGTAGAAGAATTAATTCCATGGTGTAGACCCTGTGAACAATTCCACCAAGAAAGCACTTGTTATGTTGCAAATCAAGTCATGGAACATGGACTTCCCGAGGTCAGTAATCAGGAAACAAATTCAAGCGATCCTGGTCATATATACATGGTGGGACAAGCCTACCCTTTGTCACCATCTAAAAAGTACAAACCTAAGGATGAAACCATTACAGAATCTTATAGTGAAACTTATGATGAAAACTGTAATATACATGATGGGACTCCTATGTGTTCTCCATATAATGATGACAGTCTGGAAGGTTTACTACCTTGTGACCTTTTCTCTGAAGAAGATGAGTATGAAAATGAGGACAAGTATAACCTAGAGCATGATACAAGTGACGAAGACTCCCTTATCCCCAATAGAGATGTTGATGAGGAGTCCTGGACATGCATGGAAAATCTAGTCTATGACATGAATAAAGAGGAAAATAATGAACCAGAAACTTTTGATGGTTTTGTTGATTTTTCTGTCTACGACATATTTAAAGGAGAGAACATGGACCATGTGGCCTTGGGAAACTTTTATATGAAAAAGGAGCATGCAGTTTATCCACATGATCAGTCTGAGCCATATATCAGTATCAGTAATGAAGACAAAGAGAACCTACTATCGAAACTTGATATCAGCAATGGGGAATCCAACACATCTAACATAGATTATGGTGATGACTATTGGGATTTTTGTGGATATCTTATTAAGAATCCTATCTATGCTATATCCAGCAAGGGGAGTGTCTATTTATAAATTTGTGGAAGTCCAATCTACTATACTTCCATGGAGGGAAGCATGGATATGGAGACCTTGGAAAATCCTAGTATGGAAAAGCAGCATTCAAAACTCTTATATGATCATTTAGAGTCATATCATGCAGAGCCGCACAAAGATATCAATAATGAAGACATGGAGAAGCAGTGTTGTGAAAAGACAGATGTGATGCAGTTATTAGAATATCAGTCTCAACTATCATCTTCACATATAGAGTTTCCTCATGACTTGGAGCCGCTTGGGGCTTATACAGTGAATTATCATCCGGTAATCCTTGATGATCAGTACGATGGTGTAGTCAATCTACCTCATCATTTTGATTTGTACATCAACCCTATCCAGTCATGGATAGAAGCAACCCGCGTAAGCACTTACCAGTTTGGGAGGAAGTTTGATGACATTATTCATGCCTATGATTTCCCATCCATCCCGCCCATTCCGAATCATCACACGGGTTTGCATTTTCTGAATAAAATATCCTTACTTTGGCTGGTAACCAAAGACAAGGAAATTTTTTTTTATGTTAATAAAATTCTTAGGTGGTTAAATTGGATTTCTCATTACACTTAACCCTTTTTATATCATGCTTAAAGTAGGAAAATAAGCTCCTTGAAAAGGAGCATTTACTTTCCACATTTTTTGTTTTGTACTTAGCTATAATCAAACATTCTTGTTTTCATTAGTTAACTAAATTTATTTTGTTTAAATAAATCAGCTTAATGGTTCATTTGGTTTTTTATGTAAAGCTTGTGCTACTAAGGTTTTCTTGTCAGGTTGATATGTTTTTATAGGGTGTATAAACTAGGGATTCTAGTGTTCTCATATCCTGTCCTTGTCCTATGACCAGATAGAGCACACGTCTCGTATTTGGAGTCAGAATGTTACCACCTAATTTGTACTTAGTGGTTTTTTATCAAGTGAGCCTGGTGAACCGGACAAAGATAACTTCTTCGGACTTCAGAAGACCTTTGGCAATACTTCTAGGAAGTGCTTGTTGTACTATATCACATGCTCATACCCCATGGGGGAATTGTAATAAATGTTCTAGCATGATAGTGTCTGTAAAAGACTTTGGCTCTTAGACTTTATTTTTCAATCCAATCATCCCAGGGTGTTTTTTCCCTTGGTTATTATTGGTTGTTGAATAAACGACTGATAATTTCTGAGTTTTTCACTCCATACCTTCAAAGTTGGGGTGGTCGGCTTGGCATTTAGGCCTATTGAGGTTATTAGAGTCTATGTTTCAATGAATAAACATGCTAGACATCATGGTCGAGTCATATGAACATGTCTAAGTCCCCCTAGGTTTTTTCAATTTTTCAATTTTTTAGTTTTTTCAGTGTTTTTTATTAAAATTTATTTTTTCCAAAACTTAGGCTATTTTTTAATATTTTAATTGGAAAAATTGATTTTGTAATAAAAGTGGGCCAAATAATCTGTTTTAGTCATGTAGGTGCTCATTTTCAAGATAAGAGCACCATGTAAACCCATGGACCCACTATTTCCTAGTTTTGAGTGATTTTCCATCACTCAGGTCAGAAAGCCCCAAAAATCAATTATTGATTATTTTAATTAATAAATTGATGAATAATGGAGCAAATCTAGAATCATAGATCAGTGGACTCTCAGCCAATTTGATTGAAATTAGTCAAATCTGAACCAGATTAACTGGATCTGACAAATCCTTGACTGAAGGAGGTGATCAAATCAGATCTAGAGTTGATCTTCATCATCCTTTATGGGGAATTTCACCCTCCCTCTCTTCTCCACATTGTTTGGCTCATCTGGATGAGTTTTGGTGGATGCTTCAGTGAACAGGTTGAGGTGTTAGTCAGATCAGCTCTCTAATTGACAATTGCACTCAGTGAGACTCAGATCTGGCTCAGTTCAGCTTTAGATCTACATTGATTGACTCTCCATCTGCTGATTTGGTCTATCTCCTTGGGATTTTTGACCCCCTAGGCTGGATCTCCTAGTTTTTGTATATATCCAAGCATAAGCCTCCTCTTCCAAGCTAGTTAGAGTTGGATTGAAGGACTTGCTATTGTAATATTGTTGTAATCTTTTTATTGTTGAAATAAAGAAGATTTGGAGGCCAAATGGTGTAATTCTCTCATGTGTGTGGATTAAGCATTGTCTTACGGCTATTGATGTTGCCGGATTTTCTCTCAATTTCTGCATCTAAACCTTGTCTGGCTTGAACAATTCAACTGAATCAATAGGAGTATAATTGGGAAATTAAGGTTACTTATTTTTTTTATATCTCATAGCATATATGTTAGAATATCTAGATTATACATGTTTAATAAGTTTATTTGCATGTAATTCTTGTCTCTTTTTCATATATATATATATCTAGATCTCATGAGTTTTTGTGCAGGATTGTGTGTTTAGCTTTCAGGTAGCAAGGATTGGACAAGATGTGGATCTATTTTGACTCCACTATACATCCAAAATATTTGTGAAGACATTTCCCCTCTATATTCCACTAACAAGTTTCCATTGCAGACCTGCTTCAGCAACAAGCACTTCTCTTCTCCTTTTCCTCCTTCAAAATCTTAAATTTTCTTCAAACTGGTTACTATTAAGGAATCTTATTGCTTAGATATGTCTCATTAATAAAATTACACATAGATCTAGTTAGTAAGAGCCTTTATTAAGTTTATATCTCAGTTCCATTTTGCATATAAAGTTATATTTTAAGAGATCTAGCTGAAATTATCCTCTTTTTGCAAG
This sequence comes from Pseudotsuga menziesii, assembly GCA_001517045.1. Taxonomy (NCBI): domain Eukaryota; kingdom Viridiplantae; phylum Streptophyta; class Pinopsida; order Pinales; family Pinaceae; genus Pseudotsuga; species Pseudotsuga menziesii. Next base: position 52,472 of record LPNX010133206.1, read on the forward strand.
CATTTTAATGAAAATTTGTAGCTTGCTTTTAAGGTAGTTTTCTTTGTTGTACTTTAAAAGTTTCATATTTTGCAATAAAAGTGCACATTTCATTGGCTTCCCAAACACCAAGCCAAGATCCCAAGGAAAGCCTTCTTTCCTTGGTTCCTTTTTTGCAAAACTAGATTACCCCAACTTAACAAAATTTTACTTAGTTTTTTTTTGCAACTAGTGTAGTGACCCAAAACACTTTCAAAGTGTGTTTGGGCATATTTTATTTTTATTGCTCGCTACTTTTTACCAGGTATAACAAAAAATAGAAGGATACTACCCAATTTCCGACTCTTGGAAGAACCAGAGCTTCCCAGAAGCTTCCCCGACCACTGTGTTTTAATTCTAGCTTGTTGCAAGCTTGTTGTAAGCCTTTGGATCCCATATAATAAGGACCAAAGTGAATCAATTTTAATTTGATGATATTGTAAATTGCTGCTAATAAAGAGAAAATTTCCTTTTGAATAGGCTCTTTTGATCCTATTCACCATCCCCCCTGGGGGGTTTGCATTGGTGTCAATTTTTTACTTTTTGTTCATCTCTTTTCAAACTAGCGTAGCTCTAATATACAGGGTAGTATAATTTTATTTATTATCAATTTCATATTCAATATTTGAGATTTCAAAGTAATCTTAATACTTACCCCACGACTTCTCGATTGACCCAAAAGGGGAAAGAGATGCGTGGTAGGACTAATTAGAAAACCGGAATTGTGTATTTGTGTTTTCCTTTTCACCGTTTGTTTCTTCAGCTATTTTAAAATTAACCCCTCCTTGATTCCATGATTTATATCCACTTGGATCGAAAGAGGTTCCTGGAGGGTTTTCTTTTTAACAAGAACACCCATCTCAAAATTTACTAAAATTGACAAGACTCTGGTGTGTATGCTCTGCACTTTCCTGCGGTTCATCCGATCAGTCAAGTTGTATCAAAATCACTCGAGTGACTAGAATAATTAGGATTCACTCTCCCAAATTGACAAACCATTAGGTGAAAATCCAACACCTAGATCAAACCATTACGGTGGTAAAATACCCAAAGGAAGCAGGAACTCCTGAAAAGTGACCTCAAGGCACCGATCTTTGTCACACCCTAACGGGTGCGTTATGAACAATAGCCCCAAAGACTCCATTCAGCCCACATATTCCTTGCGGGTAGCCGTGAAGGTTTATTTTTGGACATACTCCAAGTACTCTCGGGTATATCTGGAGTCCACACCTTCGCCTAATTTTAATCAACTCATATTTCACATTAACTTAAAACATACCAAGAGGCAATTGCAAAACATTCACTC
>LPNX010133206.1:54847-221773 GCA_001517045.1 Pseudotsuga menziesii
AGTTTAACATCACCATACTAAGTTATTTAGCCTTAGTAACTTAATAGGGCCTACCCCCCTTGGCTTCGTTAGGAGTTGAGTCTAAACAGACGAGTCAAGAACAAGGTGACAGCCTTGACTCGAGACTTGCCCCCAAGGACACACCGAGTGGCTTGAAGATTTCTCCCACATGACCCAAGTGTGTGAAAGGCGGCAACAGGCCCAAAAATTTGGTGGCAAAGTCTTAGCCTCCAACATATAGGTTGCCATCTCTTTCAGTGATCTATTCTTTCTCTCAGCAACACCATTATGCTGTGGTGTGTAAGGGATTGAATGTTGCATCTGAATACCTGCATCTTCACAATATTAAATGAACTCAGACTTGACATACTCACCACCATTGTCATATCTGAGGATCTTGAGTTTCCTCCCAGACTGGTTTTCAACGAAAGCCTTAAAGACTTTGAAGAGGCCAAAAACTTCATACTTATGCTCCAGGAAGTAAACCCAATAGTACCTGGAAAAGTCATCTATGAAATTCAATGCATATTTGGCCTAACTCATTGACATATGAGGGAATGGACCAGCAACATCATTATGGATCAACTCAAGAGGTGCAAAGGTTCTCTCATGACTAGCTCTCTCAAATTTATGCTCTAGGTGTTTTCCTAGGACACAACGTTGATAGACTCCCTTGGAAAACTTAATCTTTGGTAACCCTATGACCATTTCTTTTTCACTTAGATTAGAAAGATACTTATAGTTAAGATGTCCAAATATTTCATGCCAAAGCTTGCTTGCCTCATTAGCATGAATCAGAAGAGCAGAGGGGTTTGAGTAGGGTAGAAAATGTGAAAACTAGTATACCTTTGAAGTGTGATCTACAACTCCTTTTGCAATGAATTTACCACTCGAGATCTCCATGATCTCAACATAATTAGGGGAGAATATGACCTTCTTTGGATACCTTGTGTGGGTCATCTGATACATTGACAAGATGTTAGAGGTAAGACCTGAAACATACAATACATTGCTGAACTTACCATGGTCAAGATCAATCCTTCCTTTGCCCAAACTGTCAGTGAGAGAGTCATCTCCCAGCACTATTGGTGGACCTTTCGACATGTCAAGAGAGGACAATGACTCCTTGGTCGAAACCATAAGTCTTGAAGCTCCAGAGTATATGATGAAGCTAGGTGAGCTTGATGTGCAAGCAACCAATGCATGAACTCTCTCTCTGTCTTCTGAATTTGATCCTCCTTCCCTCTTCTTTGAGCTATCAAGAAGGGAGATGTTATTCTTCTCCAGGAGTTGTATCAGCATGTCAATTTTCTTCTTCATGCAGGGGCTTTTAAGATGAAATCCCTTACTGCAGTATGCGCACTTGCTCATTTCTCCTTTGTTCTTCTTCTTCTGGAAGTTCTTCTTGGAGCCGTGGGGCTCCTCCTGAGACTTGTTCTTGTCTCTCTTCTACTCAGGTGGCTTCTTAGCTTTCTTCTTACCTTTTGAATCCACCCTTGAATCTCCAACAACTAGAGCTTGATCTTTGGAAGGTTTGATGGTGCCCATCATCACCAGTTTATCTTTTTCTTGTGTGAGGGATTCCATGAACTCTACAAGCTTAGGAATCTTCCAGGCTCGAGCTATCAACTTGGTGGCATGGAAGGTTGAAAAAAACACTAAATAGTCAGGGCCAAGCTTTGAGAAAATGGCCAAAACTAGTTGCTCCTCCTTCTTTTCAATTCCACACTATTTTAGCTACAAAACAAGGGCTTTAAACTTGGAAAAGTAGAGTTGCAGGGATTCGAAGCTGCTGGGACTCAAGGAGATCAATTCATTCTCAATTTGATGTCCTCTCATCTCATCTGTCTTACCAAAAATATCTACAAGCTTCTCCCATACTTCATTTGGTGATGTCAATCCATCAAGATGGAAGAGGAGGTCTCTGGATATGCTCAGACACAAGAGACCATAATCCGCATCCCTCTTGTTGTGCCATTTAATTTTCTCTGCAGCTACATTGGGCTCTACTTCAGTTGCCATAGCCACCCTGTAAAGGCCTTTCACTCTCAACAGTATCTCCATATCTTCTTTCCATTCAAATAAATTAAATGGAGTCAAGATGATCTTCTGAGATTGATCCATAGCTCAGAAATTGTCCCTTCAGTCAGCAGAATAGCTCCCAGTCAAGATGTCAAACCTGCAATAGCAATATGGAAGGAGATAAATCAATATACAAAGGCTCTGATACCATGTGGAAATTGAACCCAGGTGATAGATCAATCGCACTCACAAAATTACTAATCAAGCATGCAAATTTACACACAAAGGAGACTGAAATTGGAGCATAACACTGATCTGTATTGAATAAGTGTACAATAGCCAACCTTGTGAAGTCATAGGCTCCTGCAATAAATGTCAAGTAGGCAAGCTAATAGGTGATGGAAAGAAAAAGCATACATTCTTTTATTAGGAGAAAAGAATGGAGGATGATGAGAGAAAAAAACAAGTCAACTACACCTAGTCTTACTTTCCCTTTTGCCATAAAACTCAGTAAAGAAGGCAATAAAGCAGAAAAAATAGACATGCGCTAGGGAGGATCTGGATAAAGCAGATATGCTAAATATGGATTCCAGGAGGTTTCCCAAGTGCTTTATGACTCAGTTTTATCAATTTTGACTTCTAGGACACATGGAAGACAACTTGCATAGAGTGTAATATTGGAAACTAGGCAAATAAGACAAAAATGGATTAATTAATGTCTAAGGTAGCTAACTATGGGTTGATTGTTCTAACCTACTGGGAGATGAGCCCCAACCTTCCATTTTCCTCTTCTTCCATCCCCTTTTCTTCCTTTGCAGGTGTGGAGCACCCTATTGAAGGAATTGAAGGATTTACAGAGTTATTTGCAACCTCCATCAAGTTCAGGTACATATCCATTGAAACCCTACCTTCACTTATGCTCACAACGCTTGCTAGTCATGATCCGGGCCTCCTGCCCCTTGATTTTGGAGCATCCTTGTAATGGTCAGTAAATTATGTAACTTATGTTCTGTAGGGTCATAATATTCTGCAAATTACATGTATCAGGTTGAAACATCTCTTCCCATAAAGATTCTTGTCTTCAGCTTTGCCTAAAAGGCCTATTTTAGTAATGTATGGGGGAAATTGAATAAAAATGAGTGCTATAAGGAATATGTTAGGTTGGGGAAGTAATTGAATGGAGTTTACATATTCAATGAACTTATATTTAAACCTTTTATCATTCTCATGTTTTACAAAAATTCATTTGAGATGATTTAACTATTTTTTTTAGACCTTAGCTAGATTACTAGCTTTTAATAACTAGTTTTGGTAAAATTCATGTAAAACCATTTCTGTTAACTCAATATGAGCTCTTTAAATTCCTGTGGGTAAATAATAGGAAAAAATTCCCATATAAAACTCCAAAACTATTTTTATTTGTGTCTGTACCACCTTTTTGGATACTCCTCTGCGTAGGGTTTTCCTTGGCCAAAATTGTTGTAAAAACCTAAATTCATCCGAAACTTCTCAGAACCTTCTAGAATATATGAAAACTATATAAAAACTTTGTTTATGCTATATTAAGTCTATAAAAACCCTTTTCAAGTTTCCAAAATCATCTAGTTAAAACATACCGAACTACCCTCCTTAGTTTCACGATTTGGCTGCCCAAAAGCATAGTAGCAGGTTTTCGCGGAGCGAATTCTGAAACCTAAATGGAACTAGATATAAATGTGATAGGGGAGAGGGAATTCCATGTCTGATTTTCTTTGTTTGCTTCCCACTGCTCACTCCTTTTTCATACAAACTTTCCCAGAATAAACCCCCTATTTGCCCAGTCCGAGAAGTCATTGTGTAAATTAATTCAAGTTCAGGAATTTTAATATAATTTACAGAATTGAAGAGTGTTCCAGTATGTACATCGGGTCCGATCAATATGGGGTTGAATTGCTCTCACAGTTCACCAATGGCCTCAACTTACTAAGCAGGTCATCCATAATTCTATAAAAGATTAATTTGAACCCATTGCTTCAGTTTGGTTGATGATTTGATTGCTGAATGCTTATGTGAGCATTACTTCTAAGTGTTGTGCCTCAGACTACTGGGAGATGAGCCCCAACCTTCCATTCCCCTCTCCTTCCATCCCCTTCTCTTCCATTGCAGGTGTGTATTTCTAGCTTGCAGACATTGAAGTATAATCATAGTTATTTTCAGCCTCCATCAAGTTCAATTTGAGCCCTAGTGAATCCCATGCTTCACCTATGCTCACGGCCCCTTGTTGGTCATGATTCGGGCCTCCTGCCCCTTAATTTTGGAATAATATTTGTAATGGTTAGTCAATAATGTAATTTCTATTTTTTAGTTTCATTATCTTATTAACATTGCATTTATCAGTTCAATATATCTCAAACCCTACAGAATATTATCTCAATTTCATAAAAGGTCCCATTTTATCAATGTATGGGGGAATTGAGTGAATATGAGTGTTGTAATAAATAATTCATGATGGGGAAGTGATTAAAATAATTATTTATGTTTATAGAGATCATATTTATCTCTGTTATAAATCTCATGTTTTACAGAATTGGATTTAAGCTGATTTAATAGCTTTTTTAAGACCCTAGCTAGATTACTAGTTTTTAATAACTAGTTTTACTAAAATTGATTCAAAACAAGATATGTAAACCCAAACTGAGCTCTATTAGTGCTTGTGGGTTAGAAACAGGCATACATTCCCATATCAATCTCTATAACCCTATTTGGTTTGGGTCATACCACCCTTTTGCATCCTCCTCTGCGTAGGGTTTCTCTTGACCAAAATTGCCAGAAATCCCCAAATTCACCCAAAACACCTTAAAATTTCTAGAAAATCAGAAAAATATTTAAATATATTTTTTATATTAAATTAAGGCTGTAAAAAACCTCTGTAACTTTCCTGAAGCCTCTGGTTGAAACAGAACGAACTACTCTCCTCCGTTTCACGGTTTGGCTTCCCAGAAGCGTGGTAGTAGGTTTCCTTCCGAAACCTAAATGGAACCAGATATAAATGTGTTAGGGGATAGGAAAGTATATTTCTGAGATATATTTTTTTTCTTTTCGCTGATCACTCTTTTCCTCTACAAAATATCCCAGAAGAAACCATTGTTTTTCCCAATCCGAGAAGGCTTTGTGTGAACCAATTAAATTTCAAAATTATTGAAGTAAAATTACATAATTAAAGTGTTCAGGTATGTACACCGGACTTAGGAAATTACATTGGTATCAAATCTCTTTCCTTCGATCATCCTGTGGAAATAAATCTCTCACTGAATAAATTTGCAGCCAGGTCGTACTATGAGGATTACTATGATGAGCAGTATGAAGAATACTGCAGAAGATATGAAGAAGAAGAAATCCTCTATGTTGATGGAGGCATACTAAAACATGAATATGATGAAAACTATTGGACATCAGATGGGGAAGAGATTATATCGGATTCTCCAATGGTTAATAAAAACTTGACAGAGATTATTGAAGCATGTGAGAACATGTCTCACTACTATGAGGACTATCTAGCGTTGGGTAGGAATATTTATGTAAACATTTCTTTTGGAGATTATATTTATTTTAAGTATGGATTCTGGCCCAAGCATGATTGTGAGAATTATTTCAAGAGAAGCAAGCTATCCAAAGAGGAACCAATTTGTTCCAACTCTCTGAGAAAAGAAGAATAGGACAGAACCAAAGGTGAATATTCCTCCAAGCCATCGACATGTTGAAGACTTAAGAGTTTTTTTGGTTTTCCTTCAAAAAGAGCTTCTAAATATGGTGACATGAGTACCACTAAATATGAAAAAGTCACAAGTTTCTTAGAGGAGAATAGAAATGAAGTGGACACAGATATCTAGGAGGTGAAGTGCAAATCACCACAAGGTGGTTGCATAAGAGAATAAGTTGAAGAGGAATGCACTTCAAGTTTCTTGGTGGGTGATCTCCAGATCACTGCTCAAGGTTTTTTCTCATGTATGGGTGGTGAGACATATTTTGGATCAGATCCAAAAGAGGTATACATAATATATTTAAAGTCACCTCCTGAGCCACATAATTAAGAAGAAAACTAGGCCACACCGCTCAAGTGTGAACTAGAATATTTGGTGGAGGAGCAGGCCACCAAAGTTTATGTACAAAAAGAGGATAAGGTGAATAAAATGAATGATAAAAGTTCTGATTTTTGCAATAGATATGTACACCTGCAACCATATGATCCATGGGAGGATGGAAATACTTCACATCATGGAAGTGAGTGTGCAGAAAATTCAAAGGCTGACCTGTATGTTGAGGATGAGTTTTATGTGGTGGATTCATGCTACAAGAAAAATGGTCATATATGTCAGCTATTAGAAGAAGAAATATTGGTGGAGGATATTCTTGATGAGCCACATCATTTGAGTGGATCAATAAAGGAGGATAGAAAGAAACTTAGGGAATCCATGAAAAACATTGTTGACATCAATGCCTTGAAGGAGCCTCATGTGGAGGACAACCATGAGGAAGGAGCAGATTTGTAGATGCTTGTGAGAAGATATGAGGAAGAAAATCTTGGCCAAGCACTCAATGAGATTGAGAGGAAGGATGAAGTGTTCTTAGCTATGGGAAATATGGCTGAGGAAATTCCAATTGAATCAGCAAGAAAGGATGATTATCTATTCATGGATTGGGTAGATAAATATATCACTAAAATAGAGGATCAAGGATGTACTAGAATTTATTGCATCAATAGAGGGTTGTTTGACATGCACCCTTGGAAGGAGACACCTTATGAAACAACCCTATGGATGGTATATTTTTCTCTAGAAGATGTGTCTTAAATTAATTCCATATGGATCAGAAAATAAAATTCTATATTCATCCATTGATTGGGTGGATAGAAACATCTTTGGAATGAAGACCTTGGGAGGTAAAGAATTTTATTTCTGCAATAAATTTTCTGTTGTGACTGACATTGTCTTGACATGTGAACAGCAACAAAGATTTAATTTTCAGCCATTGGATGCCTTCCATAAACATGCACATGAGGTGAATTATATTTGTGCTTGAGGACCGTGTAAACAATTTTGATGAGAACCAAGCACTTGGCCTTTTCTAGAAAAAACTGGAATTACTTTTTGGAAAGAGTCTCTTCCCAATGGGAGAGTCAGATGAGGATGAATATTGGAAATCCATAATTTGGGTGGATGAGTATTGTAGGGTTCTGATCCAAATTTCTACCCGCACTTTTATTTCATCCTCATCAAGTGAGAATGAAAATTGGGAGAAGGAATTTTCCTTATTGGTGCAACAGGAAGATTTGGAGGCTTTCCTAGGTGTTCATGATGACTTGTGGAATGCACCATCACCCTCTTGTAAGACACATAGGCACATATGGTTGTCACTTGATGCCATTCAACCACATGTGGATTGGGTGGAAGATTACATGTCACACATGGAGTCTTCTTGCAGAAACATTTATGCACATGATCAGTGCAAGACAAATAAGCAAGAAAAGTGCCAAGAGAAGTTGTTGAGGAAAATATCTTGCACACAGTTGGATAGATGATTGCATTATTTGACCAATGGCAGAGAGTTGAGCCATTGGAAGTGTTCACATGGACCTTTTAGAAGGAGTGTAGGTCCCTTATCAGGTGGGATGAGGGGACACTTATTTGTTTTTCTTGCTTGCATTTATGGAGATTATTGTGATGCATCATCTTATTGTGAGCAGTTTGGGAATCCTTGTTGGTTGGATGATTCCTATACTCATTGGGGTTGGACATGGGACTCACACCTATGTCTTTGCAACAACATCATTTTGAGATTCAATGCTGATGTGCATCAAGCACATAAGGAACTTTATGTTGGGTGGGGAAATCTAACAGATCTCCAACTTTGCATTGAGAATTTCTAGTTTTTGGTGTAGTGGTATGATTTCCACAGCATGAATGTCATTTCATGTGATGATAAATTTGTATGGTGGATTCTAATGTTTGGATACTTACAGTTAGGGAAATGGGATCCAGGTATAAATTGGCTTGATAAGTTGTGTGGGACAGCATTCTCACTAAACGGGGTGCAATGCAAGCAATGGGACCCTGGAATTGCTTGTTTTGGAGAAACTTTATAGGATGGATTCATGGAGAAAGTCAACCTATTTGCACAATGGATTCATTCTCCAGTTCTCCTACGTGATGAACAAATTTGCAGCACTCTGGAGTGCTTTTGCTTGACGACAAACAGATTTGGGAGGGGAGGACTGTCATGTCCCCATATTTTGGGACATTAAAAGTGTTAACCATGATGAAATTTCGAGGGACTCAAATTGACATTAATTATTATACCTAGGAAAAATATTGCTAATAATTGTTCTAAGGCATGTATTTAATTTTATTTCAGCAATTTTATTTATTATGCACAATAATGATGTAGAATTAAGGCTACCATGTCAAGAGGGCACATTTGGGAAAGCTAGTTAACTTGCCTTGGTAAAAATAAGAAAGTCCATGACAAAAGCAAGCAGGAGAATAAAGGGAAGTTGCCTAAAAGTAGAAAAAGTAGACAGAGGTAAAAGCAGGAAAGTTTTGAAGGAAAGAAAAAATTTCCTTATGACCCAAGCAAAACAAAAAGCTATCATAACTCAAAAGAGAAAGCTTTTGACTAAGGGAGAGCACAGTTTCTAATTGTGAAGGATAATTTGGACTTGGAAATGATTCCACATGGTCCTACTTTCCTAATTTCCCAAAGAGGGTGCTTTTGTGGCTAGGGTTAGGTCACCATGGCGTTGACTTGCTCTCATAGGTCACCATTGGTCTTGACTTACTAAGCAGGTCATCCATAATTCTATAAAAGATTAATTTGAACCCATTGCTTCAGTTTCATTTTTGTTTTGATTTCTGAATGCTTATGTGAGCATTACTTCTTAGTGTTATGCCTTGGACTACTGGGAGATGAGCCCTAGTCTTCCATTCCCCTCTCCTTCCATCCCCTTCTCTTCCATTGCAGGTGTGGAGTGATAGCTTGCATAAATTGAATTATAGTCAGAGTTATTTTCAGCCTCCATCTATTTCAGTTTGAGCGCTAGTGAATCCCATGCTTCACCTATGCTCACAGCCCCTTGCTGGTCATGATTCGAGCCTCCTGCCCCTTAATTTTGGAAGCATCTTTGTAATGGTTAGTCAATAATGTAATTTATGTTCTGTAGTGTCATTATATTCTGAAAATTGCATTTATCAGGTCGATATATCTTAGACCCTAAATAATATTATCTCAGTTTCATAAAAGGTCTCATTTTATCAATGTATGGGGAATTGAGTGAATATGAGTGTTGTAATAAATAATTCATGATGGGGAAGTGATTGAAATAATAATTTATGTTTAGAGAGATAATATTTATCTCTTTTATAAATCTCATGTTTTACATAATTGTATTTAAGCTGATTTAATAGTTTTTTTAAGACCCTAGCTAGATTACTAGTTTTTAATAACTAGTTTTACTAAAATTGATGCAAAACAGGATCTGTAAACCCAAACTGAGATATGTCAGTCTCTATGGGTCAGTAACAGGAATAAATTCCCATATAAATCTCCATAACTCTTTTTTTTTTGGTTCATACCACCCTTTTTCATCCTCCTCTATGCAGGGTTTTTCTTGACCAAAATTGCCAGAAATCCCCAAATTCACCCAAAACACCTTAAACTTTCCAGAACCTCAAAAAATATATATAAATACCTTTTTTATGTTAAATTAAGGCTGTAAAAAACCTCTAAAACTTTCTTTAAGCCTCTGGTTGAAATAGAACGAACTACTCTCCTTCGTTTCACGGTTTGGCTGCCCAGAAGCGTGGTAGTAGGTTTCCGCAGTGCGGATTCTGAAACATAAATAGAACTAGATATAAATGTGTTAGGGGAGATTAAATTCCATGTTTTACATATATTTTTTTTCTTCCCACTGATCACTCTTTTCCTCTACAAAATATCCCAGAAGAAACCATTCTTTTTCCCAATCCGAGAAGGCTCTGTGTGAACCAATTAAATTCCATAATTATTTAAGTAAAATTACAGAATTAAAGTGTTCAAGTCTGCACACCAGACTTAGGACATTACAATGAATCACGCTGATGGAATGTGTAATAAATAATACTAATTCTTACTAGTCTTTAGCAGCCTCATAATCTAAGTGGATGGCAAGTCTCGCCTACCAAGGTGGATCAGTGCGTCATGCAGAATTTCAACTCTTTTTTTCCTTAGTGAGGAGGAGAACAATACTTATGGCACAATGGGACAAAAAATGGAAGGCAACTTTCGATATTTTGAATCCACATCTGAACTGCAACCAATTCATTTATTCATACAAATAGTACCTTAACTCTCAAAGAAAAGGGGGGATTTATTGCTTCAATGGCTTATGGAATTGATACTTAACTAATTAGTTATTCTTAGTTTTTTTTTTAAGATCTTTGCTCTCAATGAATTGAAGTGGAATGAATGAATTTGAATGATGAATGGCCTTACTATTATTGACTTAGTGGATTTTAGTGATTGTTCTGAGCATTTATTTAGTCTTTATTTCTAGACATTATTTGTGTGAATTGTTTTGTTGTGAAAAGTGCCTTTATTAAGTTAACTCTTTATAGGGTCTTGGATATAATTGAGAGAGAAACATATGGCATTAGTTTAGATGATGTGTGTGCAAAGAACCATGTTCCTTCGACACATAAGAATTACAGCATGAGGATTATGGATAAAACTATTACCCAAGGAAAGGTTGAGTGATTAGTTGAAATATGTCTATTTATACTTTGAACATAGAAAGACTATCCATATGGATGGTAAGCATCAATATTTTCTGATTAAATGCATTATACCTTCAAATTTTTTATAACTAGCTTTAAAATTTTTCCCCGGGATGTCAAGTCAACTTTGAAAAACTTGAAGAAGGTGGCAGAATAGATGATGCTAAAGTTGTTTGTGAACCAAATGTGCTCCAACAAATGTATTAATGGAAGTTTATATTTTTTTTTGTTGATAGGTTGAATACTATTTTCTATAAAATGGATTTTCCTGGTAGTTTTTTTACGTTCCTGGGTTACTCCAGTAAGAGGATTTATTGGAAACTCACTTTCAAATTTTATCGTTGGTTTTTCCTGCCTTTTCTAAAGTTGTGGGTAGTCATCAAAATGTGTTTTATTTAGTACATGATGGAGTTGTGTAATTGTCTACCCATGGAGGTAGCCATTGTGACATGGGATTTTTATTATTTGAAACAGTAAATACAAAGAGATATTCCATATTAAATTGGTTGACTTAATTGGTATCACATCCATCATAGAGGTATTCTGTTATCTCTGGTAACATGAATGGATATGCCTGATAGGGAAAATTGTACATAGCTCTCAGGAATTAGTTTATCATAAATACTAGTTACTTGTAAGTTGTATTAGTAATAATTATGTAGTTTGTAGATTGCTATCTATCATAAATTTGTTTGATTATCATCATTGTCAAGCAATAAAAACTTCTTAAAGGGTGTTAGCTCAATGGTAGAGCACCTTCCTAATTATAGGCAGGAGGTTGGTGGTTCGATTCCTCCATGCCCTATCATAAATGTTTGACAACAAAAACGACTAAATTCGCATATATACGACTATTAGTAGCTAATTTCTTGTATCTTAGTTGTATTTAGCTTAGTCATTAATATGTTATTATCTAGTAGTTTATTTAGTCATATATTTGGTCATTAATTGTTGCAATCAGTGACTAAATCAATGACTAAATCCGCGAGTAAATCAATAACTAAATCATTGACTACTAATGACTAAATCATTGACTATCAATAACTAAATCAATGACTAATAAGTCAAGATATTAATGACTAAGTGAAATAAAACTAGCTATAAGACAGTGGAAATTAGCTACTATTAGTCGGCGATTAAAAAACAATCGTTTATAGCCTGATTTTAGTCATTTTTTAAGTCACTAATTTCTCATTTTATACTAGTGTTCTGTCAAACTTGGTCTCCCAATTTTCTTCTAGCCCGATGAACTTCCCCAAATTGTTTCCAATAGATTCTAAAATATACTTCTACCAGAAAACCATTGGAAATCCTGGCAAGATTACCCAAATTTTATGTATATTGTGTGGTTCTCTCTTCGCATTGAAGTTGACATGTCATTTCCCTAGAATTAGTCTCGACGTGCCCCAACTCCATCTTTGGTTTAACAACATAGTTTCGGTGTCTTCCTTCCTGAACTTGAAGAGGAACCATTCCCTCAGAGGTATGTGGAACTCTGATGAATATCCAAGTAAATGAAACCAGCTTGTATCCATCCAGTTTGATAAGGAATCTCTTCCTACCACCTTCCTTCAAAATCTACCTACCAATGCAGATTTCATGTATGTTGGGTTTTCTATTAACTGGATATCTCTTTTGACAAATAGCTCCAGACATCATTTTTTTGGTATTATCCCTTTGGATCTCTTAGGTCCTTGTTTCATCTGTACCTCTACATTTTTAGTCTCATCACTTGTTGAACTGGTGCTAAGTACAACATGTGAGAGAGGAGGTGGCGTACCCTAGATAATGGAAGCTATTTGAATTTGTAGTACTAGTCCACACATGGACCAAGTCAAAGTATTTATGACCAAGAGTTTCATTACATGGAAGTTCATATTTTTTCTATCATTTATCATTGACATATATTTTTTACTCGTCTTTAGGTTCCCATGGTACATTGTATCAGCACACATAGCTTGAGCATTTTTTTTTCAACATTAACGAACTCTTAATTTTGTGTGTCGTTTTACTATATTCGTTAATTTCTCATAATTTTCAAGGGGATTGCTATTAAATATTTCACTGGTATCTAATAAGAAAGGATTTTCCTGTGGTGCTCGATGAATAGTTCTCGATTAAATTTTTTTATAGATCTAGAACTACATGATGTAAGGATATTGTGAAAACCTGATTCACCTCAAGATTTAGGATCTAGGGGAATCCTCACAATTCAATATCCTTCACAAATTATGCATAAAAAAATGAAAAGAGTGAAATTAACAAATAGAAATGGTGTCAATAACAGAGTTTATTATGACTTTCCAAGAGGTAAATATGTCTGGAACATCTTTATAATACAATAGGAGAATTTTTTTATCCTTTCGAGGAAATTTGGATGCATACATGTGGCAGGCTTAGATTGGACCTCTAAACCCCCCTAGGTGGACCAATGAGCTACCAAACCACCTAAATGACCATGAACTCTAGTAGGAACATGGTTGGAACATGCTAGGAAATAAATGAGGTCATTTTAGGCATGGTGGAGTTCATGGCCGAGTGGGAGTGGATCTAGGAAGCAATTAATGGTCTAAAAGAGCCAAAAACCACCAAAATACATGTATGGGATCCTCCAGTAAACCAATTTCCTTGTTTTAAGGGATGGGGAGTGTACCAAGGACTGATAGTTCATTAATGAAGATTCAAGTGTCTCTATAATGGTAATATTAGGGAGATTGGGTGCATTTATGAGTCCAAAACACACAAATACCTTGATATACCAACATAACAAAGGTTTGGACCATATGACATCAGTACAAGAAAGATGAAAGTGTCTCCTAAGTGTATGTGACCATGTTACTTGGTGGTATGATGATATAACACCCCCCTTATGCCAAACTTGGTGTAATTACATCACATTAATGAGGCCTTGGCAAGTAAAGCTCAAGTCACCTCTTACAAAAAATTTATTTGTCCATATAAACAAGGTAAGGAGGAAAATCTTATGGGAACAAAACCTCCCCTCTAAAATAGACATGGAGAAAAATATGAAAGTGAATATCAGTCATCATCATGTGTCACCCACTCCAAGAATCGATCTCGAAAAGGTGAATGTCTTCTTTGTGAATCTCTTGGTGAAGATGTCAACAGTTTTCTCTACAAATGGGAAATATTTCAATGATACTACATGCTCATGCACCAAGCTCTCCTGTAGTGCATGTGTATCTCAATGTTCTTGATCCTCTATATTTTCATTGGATCAGTGTAAATATCTATTGCAATTTGATTTCGATACCAAATTATTGTGGGCAAATCAAATGCAAAGCCAAGTTCCCCAAGAATACCTTGCAACCACAGACATTGTGTAGTTGTGTTCACTGCTCCTTTGTACTCAGACTCAACTAATGAAAGGGATATAGTGTGATTTTTATTACTTAACCAACATATGGGACCATGTGCAAGCATGAAGACATAACCTGAAGTGTACTTTCTATCAATGGAATATCCATCCCAATCAGAATCAGTAAATCCAACTAGTTCTAGTGGAGAACCAACAACATAGTGTACCCTGAAGTGTTTGGTTCCTTGCACATAATTCAAGATTATTTTTGAAGCCTTCCAATCGATCCCATGAGACTGCTGCATATATATTACAAAAACACCTACAACATGTTCCAAATCAGGTGGAGAGTGTGTAAGATACAACAATCTCCCAACTAGTTGTATGTAGAACAAGTTGTCCACCAATGGAGATGAAACCTAGTTTTATTATTGAAAGGAATGGGAAATTTGTTTCCTTATATTCATCCATTTTGAACTTTAATAACAGGTTTTCAACATACTTTGGTTGGCTTACCTTGATCCCTACATCATATTTCTCAATATCTAAGACAATAAATTGTTTCAACAATCCAAGGTCAGGCATGGAGAATTCATTATGTAATGAAGACTTTATTGATCGTATATCATCAATGCAGATCCATGCAATCAAAATTTCATAAACATACATTACTATGACTTGCAATAAATCACCAACATTCTGCAAATATACATTAGGATCAAATTTGCATCTTTCAAACACAAACGATTGTAGAAAATTGTCCATCTTGGCATACCAAGCCCTGGTGGCTTGCTTGAGGCCATAGACAAACTTCTTGAACCTGAAAAAAAAGTGAAGGATTATGAATGAAACCTTTAGGATGCTGCATATATATCTACTCATTCATTTCACCATTAATAAAACAACTCTTCACATCCATGTGGTGAAGCTCCCGTCGCTTAGATGCAATAATGGCTAAAACTAGCCTCATAGAGTCCATCTTTACAACTGATGCAAATGTATTTGTACAGTCCACTCCTTGGACTCGACAGAAGCCTTTGGGAAACAAAATTTTCCTTGAAATTTATATCAGAACCATTATCATCCACTTTGTTCATATAGACCCACTTACATTGCACTAGTTTCCTCTTGGAGGTTAAGGGAACCAATTCCCAAGTCTCATTGTATTGCAAAGACTTGAACCCTTCTTGCATGGTTGTTTTCCATATTGTGTTAAGTGATTCTTCATAATATGTCTGAGTATAAGCTCCAAACATCATAAATAACCTCTCTGAAATATTCAGTTCACAAGTAGAGAAGTCATAGTGAAATTGAGATCTAGTCTTCCTAGAGTCTAGTGGATCTTCAACAAGATCACTGGCTGCTTGTATTGTTTTCTCATCCCAGTTTGGCCTAATGGGGGAGTCATGATATTAATTCTTGTCATCATTATCATCATCAATATCAGAATTGGAAAAATCATAGGAAGAATCATCACTTACATTATCATGGAGTGGAGGATTTGAGCATTCCCCTTGAGCTAGTTCGATCTCCTGCATGAGCTCTTCTTCGATTTGTACACTCCTTTCGATGAATTTTTACTGACATGATGGATAAAATATATTGTATCCATTTTCATAATCAAAATATCCAGCCATAATGGACTCCTTGATTTGATTTTTCAAGGCCTTTCTCTTCTCGGGAGGAATTCTAGCCCAAGCCTTTGATCCAAAAACCATGAAATCAAGAACATTGGGCTTGTGACCGCTCCAAGCCTCAAATGGAGTTTTGCATTCCAATGCTTTGTATGGAGATATTTTATGAAAATATGCAACACAATTGATAGATACATCCCATATATTAGGATTCAAATCCTTTTCTTCCATCATGCATGTAGCTATCTCCTTGAGAGCTCTATTCTTGCGTTCTACAACACCATTCTGTTGTGGTGTGTAAGGAACAAAATGCTACATTTGGATACCACATTCTTCACAAAGATAATGTAAATTATTCTTGACATAATCCTTACCATTTTCAATCCTAATAACCTTGATCTTGTCCCCATATGCATTCTCAACTAAAGCTTTGTACACTTTGAAATTCTCAAAAACTTCGTACTTTAGCTTGAGAAAATACACCCAACAATACCTTGAGAAATCATCTATGAAAGTCAAATCATACCTTGAATTCCCATATAATGGTGTGGTAATAGGCCCTATTATATATGAATGGATCATATCAAGCACTTGGAAAACCCTCATTGACTTTCCTTTCTCATATTTGCTGTCAACATGTTTCCCCACTATCCACCATTTGCAAGTGCCATTCGAAAACTTGATGCTAGGAAGCCCTTCCACCATGATTTGCTTGATTAGTGATTGAAATTACATGTAATTGAGAAATCCATATTTATCATGCCACAACTTTCTTGTCTCATTGGCATGTGAAAGGAGCACATTTCCTTGGGAGTATGGAAGGAAGTGAGAGAATTTGTACATTCTCGAATCATGGTTAGAAAAACCCACTACAACAACTTGGCCTATAGATATTTATGCGATCTCCACATCATTTTGAGTAAATGTTACTCTCTTGGTTGTACCTATGTCTGCCATTTAATATAAAGAGAGTAGGTTCATTGCAATATCAAGAACAAACAACACATTGTTGAAGTACCCATCTTCAAGATCAATCCTTCCAATCCCTTTGGCTTGGAGTTTCGAATCATCACCCATGAGGATGGACAAACCACTGTAAGGATGTAGGGCCAAGAAGGAACTATCCATGGAATCCATGCTCCTTGAGGTACCTGAATCTATGATGAAGGAAGAAGAGCTTGATAATATAACAACCAAATCATGGCATATTTCCTTGTTCTATGACCTTAAAGATCCCTCTTTCTTCCTTGCACCTTTTGATAGTGAGAGGTTGTTCTTCTCAAGGAGTTGCGCCATCATGTCAATAGTTTTCTTCATGCATGCACTCTCTGGATGCCAAATTTTGTGACAATAAGTGCATTTTTTCTTCTCTTGCTTATTCTTCACTCTATCCTTACAAGGATTCGAAACCCCATTTGAATATTTATGATTCTCCTGCTTCTTCTTCTCTTGCTTATTTGAATCTCATTCTTTCTTCTTTCCTCTAGTTGGATTAGAAACTCTTGTAGCAATGGATTGATCCTTGGTGGATTTGATGGTACCCATCTGCACAAAATTTTCTTATTTTTGAATTAGTGACTCCATGAAGTCTGCTAGTGAAGGAATTCTCCCATTTCAAGCTATGAGCTTTCTTGAGTGGAATGTTGATACAAACACTGAATAATGAGGAATTAGATTCGAAAGAAAGGAAAAGATGATAGCAGGTGAAATCTAGAAGACCTAAATTTATCTTCTTCATACTAAAATGCTGATTGAAATCTCATGCTGCAAGTAGGACTTTGAAACCTGCTCCCACAATCAACTTTCCAAAAGCTTGGATTCTCTCGCAACCAACATTACGCAAGCTTAAGTTTTCAAAATTGAATCTCTGCAATTGATTTCTTCTGCAACCATATTTCTGCAAGCTTGAGTTCCTACAAATCAATATCCACAGTTGAGTTCTTCCTCAACTATCTTTTCACAAGACTCTTTCCACAATTGCAGATTGCAGATTGCGGATTCACCTTCCCACTTTTCCATAATGGGATTCCACAATTTCCTTCCCGCAACTTCCTTTTCCACAATTATTTTGAGTCTTCGATTTCTTGCAGGCTCCTTCTTGATCGTCGATCTGAGATAATATGCATATCTCACCATAACATTGTGGATCTTCACTTTTCTCTTGTGGAATTTATCCACAACCGTCAATCTGCTGAAATTCGTAGACTTCAATTCAGAATGTAACAATCAAATTGACTCATGCGTGACTGATATTCTATGCAATTTTATACATATTCTCTCTCACAAAGCATTTAAACATTACTAAATATTCATTCATACAAATAAATAAGAATACGTCTGGTTATTGAAAATAAGACAACAGATAGTCACATATATGCAAAGTATTAAGACTATGTTCTTCATTTCCTTAACCACTCTTACATACACTATCTCTCACTCGCTCACTCTTTCATAGTTATATTCCGAATCCTCTTATATTCCTATATACCTCTGATTATTACATTTGATTCTTAATCACAAAATTCTATCAAACCTGTCAAATCCGCAACAGGAGAATTTGAACTCCTAAGTAAGTAAATCTGTAACTTATCTATCCTCATGTAGCCTCTTACAAGATTCGATGGAATTTGTGGAAAATTTTCCCTATTACATTCAAACCATCCCTATCTATAAAACAAATTACAAAAATCGACAACCAACCCTATCTTCTAGAAAATTTACATGGAAACATAAAAATAGCATTGACTTCTTATTCAACAAAGAAAGAATTTTGACTAGATGCTCCTGCATCATACTCCGAGGGAAGAAAATAATTCTTCAATAGGTCTTCATGGTTCACACTATACATGGAAATATCTATTTTTTTCATCCACGATGCATCTTTAGAAGGTTGATCTTTCCGTTTGACCAAATACTGAAAATATTCTTTGTCCCTGGTCTTCTTTGAAACCCTTTTTTCAAGGATAGCTTAAATATGTGGTTTTTATTTCTTAGGTAACTGTCCTTGCCAATCTATAAATGGAACACTTTGTCCTCAAATAATTTCTTCTTCCTGAACACACGAATATTTAAAAGGATATATATATGAAACATTAAACATTAGAGACATTTGAAGATTAGAAGGAAGTTCTATTTCATATGCATTTGTAGAAAACTTCCTCAAAATTTTACAAGGTCCAATATTCTTGAGCTTCAATTTATTGTAGGTTTCATTATGAAACCTCTCTTTCCTAATATAGTCCATTTCTAAATATCCAACCTAAAAATTAACTTCTTTTCTTTCCATATCTGCTCCCTATTTGTATTTCCCAGCACTTTCTAGCAATTTCTTCTTAACATTTTCTTGTATATCATGCATGCTAGATGCAAAATATTCACCATATGCCCTTCTTCTATCATGTCCTTCCAAATTTATAAGTTCATATACTTCCCTCGGGTGTATTCCATATACAATCTGGAAAGGACTCATACTTGTACTTCTGTTAGGTGGATCATTGTAAGCAAACTTATCTTGCGCAAGAGCTAAATGCCATTGTTTCGAATTTTCATAAACAATACTTGTCAGTATATTTCCCAAACTTCTATTCACCACTTCAGTTTGACCATTAGTCTGAGGATGATAAGAGAAACTAAAACTGAGATTGTTTCCCAACTTCTTCCATAAGGTTCTCCAAAAATGACAAACAAAGTTACTATCCCTGTCACACACAATGATTAAAGGTAAACCATGCAACTTTACAATTTCCGAAAAGAATAAATTAGCAATGTTTGTTGCATTATTGGTTTTTGTACAAGAAATAAAATGAGCCATTTTTTAAAACCTATCCAATACTACATAAATAGAATCATTTCTCCTGTGAGTTCTAGGAAATCCCAGAAAAAAAATCCATACTGATAGAATCCCAAGGCCTAATTGGAATAGGCAGGGGTTGATATAGTCAAGTATTTTTTCTTATCCCTTTGACATGTTGACATATCCTCCATTTTTCAACACACTTCTTTACATCATGTTGCATTCCTGGCCAAAAGTAAAAAGTACTCCCTTGAGAAAATGTTTTATCTTGTCCAAATGTTTTTGATAAACCTCCATTGTGTTTCTCCTGTATCAAATTTTGTCGCATAGAACATTTTGGAATACATAACTTACTATTTCTTAACAACAATCCTTCTTGTAACATGTATTCCAACCATTGGATTCTATTATGGGTAACTGGATTCTCACAGGATGCATATATATCTTTGCAATCCACATCTTCTTTATACATATTAATTAAACTTTCAAATCCTAAAGAACTAACCGTAATTTCCTGCAAGATCAAACTTACTCTGCTTAAAGCATCAACAACTTTATTAGATTTTCCACTTGTATGCTTGATCACAAAGGTAAATTTATGCAAAAATTCTACCGATTTAGCATGTTTTTTATTCAATTTAGGTTGACTATTTATAAACTACAAAGCATGATTATCAGAATATAACATAAACTCTTTCAGAATCAAGTAATGTCTCCATTTCCTGAGAGCTTGTACAACATCATATAAATCCTTTGCATATGAGGAATACTTTTTTTTTCCTCATGTAATTTCTCGCTGAAGCATTCTATTGGTCTCTGTTCTTAACTCAGAACAACCCCTATTGTTGTCCCACTAACATTTATCTCTACTTGAAAAAACTTGGCAAAGCTAGAATTGTCTTTTTAGTGATCTTCTTCTTCAAAAATTTGAAATTTTTGTCAACTGCTTCTATCCACTTGAAAGGTTTTCTATTTCCCCTAAAGGTGTCTATTATAGGTGCACAAATTTGACTAAAATTATTAATGGTTTTTCTATAAAAACTTGCAAGTCCATGAAAAATTCTTACCACATATGCACTTCTTGGAATTGGCCAACTTAAAATTCTTTGCACATTATATGGATCCATATTCAACCCTTCTTCTGAAACCATGAATCCCAAATAAATCAATTCTTTCTTCAGGAAACTACATTTTTTCAAATTTATTAGCAGCTTTTCCTTTTGCAGGGTTTCCAATAGAAATTTAAGATGTTTCAAATGTTCTTCTTTATTCTGACTAAAGATCATAATATAATCTAGATACAATATCACAAATTTTCCAGTATATTCTCTCAAGACCTTATTCATCAATATCATAAAAGTACTAGGTACAATAGTAAGCCCAAATGGAACTACTAACCATTCTTACAGTCCATTAGTAGTCTTGAATGCAGTATTCCATTCATCCCCTACTCTTATTCTTATTTCACGATAACCACTTTTCAAATTTATCTTTGAAACATAATTTGAACCACTCAAACAATCCATTAAATCATCAATGCAGGGTAAAGGAAATATGTACATGATAGTGATCTTATTAATTGCTCTGGAGTCAGTGCACATTCACCATCCACCATCCTTCTTTTGGTTAAGCACAATGGGTACTGCACAAGGACTCGAAATTTATTTCAACAAACCTTTATCTAACAGATCCTATACATGTTGTTTGATCTCTTAATTCTCTTTAGGAGTTAGTCTATAGGCTTCCTTATTAGGTAAACTTGCACCATGTATTAAGACAATGTGATGACTAATACTTCTCACAAGAGGTATTAATTCAATGTGATGACTAATGCTTATTACAAAGCATCCTGAATGCCTCATCTAGCCTATTGAATGTGATATACCTGACTTTATATTCATATTAGAATATTGAATTTATGCAAAGTAGATTAATGTTTTAAAATAAAACTTGCAAACAACCAGTCGAATTTTGGAAGCTAAGCAGAAAAGGGAAAATGACGGATACTTTTGGTCACGGGGTAGCAGCTAGAGGGAAGAAATAAAGGAAATAATAGTACTTATATAGTGTATTCCATAAGACATTTATATCAGTGACCATTTAGGTTTCAGAGTCCGCTCCACGGAAACCTAGTTCCATGCTGATGGGTCAGCTAACCGTGAAACTAGGAAGCACTTTTCTCATATCCACAACCAGAGGCTTTGGAGAAATGATTTGTATTGGTAATAAAGTTACCATAAATTTATATAAATGTATATTCAATTTTTAAACAAGTTTGGACAGTCACAAGGCATATTAAGGGTAGAACTATGAAAATTAGTTACCAGGACTATGCAACTAGTCAAGATTCAACGCTTTCCAAAGGCAATACGAGAGGTACTGGAAGTCAGTTTTAAACATGGAATGTAATAATTTTGGTGTTAAATAATGTTTATAACAAAAATTAAAACAAATGTACTTGTTTAGGTACATAAAATGCTTTGAATTGGAAAAGTAGTCATTTTAGCCATGAATTCTAGGTAGGGTGTATAAGATAGATAGAAAACCTAGTCAAAACAGATCAGAATGTTATGAAACTTGTAGATACTGTAAATAATACTATATAATAGAAGTTAGGTCTAAAATAATTCTCATAATATTCACATAAGTCACCTCTCATAGCACAATTCCAAAATTATGACTCCGGTGCTAGGAAACCCAAGAATTTTGATCTCTAAATCTCTCAAAATTTAGGAATGACCTAAATATGGTATGAATATGATATTTAACTGTAAATTAAAAATAATTATACATATCATATCATACATATGTCTATATATCCATTACATAGCTCCAAAATTGCTAGAATTCCATAAAACAAAGAGAAGGAGAAAAGAGGAAGGAGGAAAGATTTGATCTATGAACTTGGTGATGATGATTCTGAAATTTCTCTTCAAATTTATCAGCTTCAATATTCTTTTATTACATCAGAAATAGTCGAGAATACCTCTCAAAACATCATGGATAAATCTATCTTCCTCTACACCAAAAACTAGCTCTAGAAATCCAGAGAAAGCTTTGAGATTGAATCTCTAGAATGGATGATGATTTTTCTGATATTCAAATTTGACTTGATAAGATACAGGACCTGCAAATAAATTCAATGAAAATTAATGAATTTCATTATCCTCTCACAAAAATTTGGGGCACATCTCCCATGCTTGACTAGGGCACATCTCCCAATTCTCAAATGCACAAATGCATTCATAAAATTTGTCAAACTAGCAAAAGAAATTATTATTTATTCCAAGTGGGTAGAAACTATGGATAAATTTAAACTCACGCTCCAAATTAATTAATTTACTCATATTAAACCCTCATTAATTATTTAATTCAATCTGCCACTAGGATCCATGGGGCTCGATCTGCTTCATAGTGCTGTCAAAATGGGAACATGACAGTCCTCCCTTCCCAAGATTTCTTGTCCTCAAGCAAAGTATCCCAAGAGGTCCATCATGATTTTCTTCACTACTGTGATCATAATCATCCCTCCAAGAAAATATTCACTACATCTATAACTAAAAATGCCTACTTCTATCCAAGTGAAGCAACTCGCAAGTGTGCCAAGATCCCATAAGAATATAATAAATGAAAATTTACCACTACTATCTAAACTATAAGTCCATCCAAGGAGGTGTTCCCTATGTGGGAAACTGAAACCAAGTGCGACATAGATGGATTGGTGCAAAAGAGGGTTGGATTGCTCCATCATGCAACCATTCAAACAACTTCTCCAAGGACAAACAATTCCAGGATCCCATTTCTTGTATGGAACCCCCATGGATCGAAATACTATCCAAAAAAATATATTAAGGAAAAGAGTCTATGGATCTCATTGTTCATGTTGCATCTCCCCAAACATTAGTAACAAGAAAAAATCAGCATCATATGAAATGTTGGGAAAGATGAAAACATCATACCACCATATTGGAAAATCATCCTTTCCAATCCAAACCTGAAGCTTTGAGGGCTCCTCAATCAATATATGCAACTCTCCAATGTAGGGATGAATCAAATAGACTATACATCCCCAAATATTCCTTCAAAAAGTGAGGCCAGAATTCCACCAGTCTTTCCATTCCAACTGAAAGGTTCTCATGTGACCAATGCACACAAGGAACAAGTGTGTTATCAATGAAAATCAAGTGACAAGGGTGAGGATCCCATGTCCTAAAATGCTGATCCAAAAGAGAGTAAGTTGTATCAAAATCAGTCATGTTCATGTTTCCCTCAAATAACAAGGTATCATGGTCTCTATGGAACTCAACAGGTGATCTCCTCTTCATCCAATGGCTCAACTCTCTTCCATTGATCCAAAGGTGAAAAAATCCATCAATTGGCCCACACATTGAAAGTAAGTGTAGATTTGATGCCTTCTTGTCAGAAGTGGTTGCACACACATGCATTCTCTGCTGCTTGCAAATCATAGAAAAATCAGCAATATTAAAAACAATTTTCTTGCAACAAGACATAAAAATTTTACCTTCCAGATTTTCCTCTTTAGTGATTCCTCTATCCAACCATCCAGTGGATGAATCAGATACATTGCTTGTTGATTCACTTGGAATGTCCTTAGCCATATTTCCCATAGCTTAAAAATCCTCAATGCCATTCTGTATACCCACGTGCGCTTGGCCAAAATACTCTTCATCATGGCTCATCAAAAACGCCTGCAAATATGCTCCTTCCTCATGGTTTTCCTACACATGAGGTTCCTCCATTAACCCCAAAACATTTCCTTCCATGAAACATGAAAGGTGTGACATTCTCAACTCCTTTTGAAGTTGATATTTCTGCAACATGGACTCTTGAAGGGATCTTTGTGTGCTCTTTAATGAGTTACTGGTGATCTCAAACTCATGAATGAGCCTATCAGATTCTTCTTCTTCCTTCTTGAGTGAAATATAGTACATATCAGCCATCATGAGGAGATGATCTCTGGCAGAAAGTAAGTCCATATAGTTCTCCTCCATCTTGGCCATGCCTTCTTTCAGTGCTATGCACTACTACATAAATTCTTCTCCTTCCGTCTCTCCACTAGAAGCTTTCCAACAACATCTTGCCACCAAGGCATTGATGTCCACAAAGTTTTTCATGGCTTCCATAAGCTTTTTTCTGTCCTCCTTTAGTGATCCACTCAAATTATGTGGTTCACAAAGAATATCCTCCCCCAAGGTTTCTTCTTCTAATATCTCACATCCAGGAACATTTTCCTTGTGGCATGGATCAACAATAAAAAAATCATTCTCGGCATACACGTCAGCCTTTGAGTTTTCTGCAAAATCACTTCCATGATGTGCAATAGAGGGTATCTCTAAAGGTTGGAATGACATGTGATATGGACATAAATTATAGAGCATCTCATGCCATATCATTTCAGCTTCATCATCCTGCAAAGGAGTACAAAATTATGAACTGTACTCATCTCTCTGCATCGGATTTTTCTCCTTCAGTTTTCCTAGCTCATACCCAATTGGTGGGTGCTTGTCTTCCACTTCGGTCAAAAGTTTAGATAATGAATTCAGATATGATTTTTGTTCTTCTTCTGTATCTAATCCAAAATATACCTTATCATCATTGGAAGTATCACCCTCCTCTACATTGATTTTGGGTTCACTAACAGGTAAACTAGGAGCAGATTCATCTCCCTCACAATTGTCCTTCATCTTGTAGTCCTCAGAGGCAAGTGAAGTCTTTCCATCCTCCCAAGGATCAAATGGTTGTAGGTGTACATGTTTGTTTAAAAAATAATAAATTTTATCATTCATGTTATTCACCTTATCCTCTTTTTGTATAGATACTTTGGTGGCCTGCTCCTCCACCAAATTTTCTGGTTCACACCTGAGCGGTGTGGACTTGTTTTCTTCTTCATTATGTGGCTCATGAGGTGATTGTAAATATGATTTGTGTACCTATTTTGGATATGATCCAAAATATGTCTCACCACCCATACATGAGCCAAAACCTTGAGTAGTGATCCGAAGATCATCCACCAAGAAACTTGAAGTGCATTCCTCTTCAACTTCTTTTCTTATGCAACCACCTTGTGGTGATTTTCGCTTCACCTCCTAGATATCTGCCTCCACTTCATTTCTATTCACCTCCAAGAAAATTGAGACTTTTTCATCTTTATTGGTACTCATGTCACAATATTTAGAAGCTCTATTTGAAGGAAAACCAAACAAACGCTTAAATCTTGACCATGCAAATGGCTTGGGGGAATCTTCACCTTTGGTTCCTTCTTCTTCTTATTTTCTCAAAGAGGTGGAACAACTTGGTTTCTCTATGGATATATTACTGCTCTTGAAAGAATGTTAATAATCGTGCTTGGTCCCAAATCCATACTTGAAATAAATATAATCACAAAAATAAAGGCTTGCACGAATATTCCCACCCAAATCTAGATAGTCCTCGTAGTAGCGAGACATGTTCTCACATGCTTCAATAATATCTATCATGTTTTTCTTAACCATTGGAGAATCATATATAATCTATTTCCCATATGATGTGCAATATTATTCATCATATTCATGTTTTGGTAGGCCTCCATCAACATAGAGGATTTCTTCTTCTTCATTTCTTATGTAGTATTCTCCATTCTGCTCATCAAATTCATCCTCATAGTATGAAATGGCTGCAAATTTCTTCACTGAGAGATTTATTTCCATAGGATGATCCAAGGAAAGATATCTAATACCACTGTAATATCCCTGATCCAATATTCATATCAGAAATATTAACTTTCTGCAAATTAGCTTAATGTTTTAAAATAAAACTTGCAAACAACTAGACGACTTTTGGAAGCTAAGCAAATAAGGGAAAATGAATGATAATTTTGGTCATAGGGAAGAAAAAAAGGAAATAATAGGTCTAATAGAGTGTCTTCCTTAATACATTTATATCAGGTACAATTGAAGTTTCGGGGTCCGCTCCGCAGAAACCTACTTCCATGTTGTTGGGTCACCTAACCGTGAAACTAGGAAGCACCTTTCTCATATCCACAACCAAAGGATTTGCAGAAATGATTTGGATTCATAATAAAGTTACCATACATGTATATAAATGTATATTCAGGAAGCACCTTTCTCATATCACAAGGACGATTAAGGGTGGAACTATGAAAACTAGTTACCAGGACTGTGCAACTAGTCAAGATTTAACGCTTTCCAAAGGAAATAAGAGAGGTACCAGAATTCTTTTTTAAGCATGCAATGTCATAATTATAGTGGTAAATAATTTTCAGAACATAAATTAAAACAAACGGACTTGTTTAGGTACATAAAATGCTTCAAATTGCAAAACTAGTCATTTTAGCCATGAATTCTAGATAGGATGTAAAATATTGATATAAAACTCAGTCAAAACAAATCAGAATGTGATGAAACTAGAAGAGACAGTAAATAATAATATATCAGAGCCATGAGGGTTGATATTATTCTTATATAGTTCACATAAGTCACCTCTCATAGAACAAATCCAAAATTATGACTTTGGTGCTAGGAAACGGAAGAATTTCGATCTCTGAATCTAACAAAATTTAGGAATGACCTGAAGATGTTCTGAATCTGATATTGAGGAAAAAAGTGTATGGATCTCACTGTTCATGTTGCATCTCCCCAAATATTAGTAACAAGAAAAAATCAGCATCATATGAAATGTTGGGAAAGATGAAAACATCATACCAGTGTATTGGAAAATCATCCTTTCCAATCCAAACCTGAAGCTTTGAGGGCTCCTCAATCAATATATGAAACTCTCCAATGTAAGGATGAATCAAATAGACTATACATCCCCAAATATTCCTTCAAAAATTGAGGCCACAATTCCACCAGTCTTTCCATTCCAACTGAAAGGTTCTCATGTGACCAATGCACACAAGGAACAAATGTGTTATCAATGAAACTCAAGTGACAAGGGTGAGGTGTTATCAATTAAACTCAAGTGACAAGGGTGAGGATCCCATGTCCTAAAATGCTGATCCAAGAGAGAATAAGTTGTATCAAAATTAGTCATGTTCATGTTTCCCTCAAATAATGAGGTATCATGGTCTCTATGGAACTCAATAGGTGATCCCCTCTTCATCCAATGGCTCAACTGTCTTCCATTGATCCAAGGGTGAAAAATTCCATCAATTGACCCACACATTCAAAGTAAGTGTAGATTTGATGCCTTCTTGTCAAAAGTGGTTGCACACACATGCATTCTCTGTTGCTTGCAAATCATAGAAAAATCAGCAATATTAAAAACAATTTTCTTGCAACAAGACATAAAAATTTTACCTTCTAGATTTTCCCCTTCAGTGATTCCTCTATCCAACCATCCAGTGGATGAATCAGAGATATTGCTTGTTGATTCACTTGGAATGTCCTTAGCCATATTTCCCATAGCTTAAAAATCCTCAATTCCATTCCGTATACCCATGTGTGCTTGGCCAAAATACTCTTCATCATGGCTCATCACAAACACCTGCAAATATGCTCCTTCCTCATGGTTTTCCTACATGTGAGGTTCCTCCATTAACCCCAAAACATTTCCTTCCATGAAACATGAAAGGTGTGACATTCTCAACTCCTTTTGAAGTTGATATTTCTGCAACTTGGACTCTTGAAGGGATCTTTGTGTGCTCTTTAATGAGCTACTGGTGATCTCAAACTCATGAATGAGCCTATCAGATTCTTCTTCTTCCTTCTTGAGTGAGATATAGTACATATCAGCCATCATGAGGAGATGATATCTTCCAGATAGTAATTTCATATAGTTCTCCTCCATCTTGGCCATGCCTTCTTTTAGTGCTATGCACTACTACATAAATGCTTCTCATTCCATCTCTCCACCAGAAGCTTTCCAACAACAGCTTTCCACCAAGGCATTGATGTCCACAAAGTTTTTCATGGCTTCCATAAGCTTGTTTCTGTCCTCCTTTAGTGATCCACTCAAATTATGTGGTTCATAAAGAATATCCACCCCTAAGGTTTCTTCTTCTAATATCTCACATCTAGGACCATTTTCCTTCTAGCATGGATCAACAACAAAAAACTCATTCTCGGCATACACGTCAGCCTTTGAGTTTTCTGCAAAATCACTTCCATGATGTGTAGTAGAGGGTATCTATGAAGGTTGGAATGACATGTGATATGGACATAAATTATAGAGAATCTCATGCCCTATCATTTCAGCTTCATCATCTTGCAAAGGAGTCCAAAATTATGAACTGCACCCATCTCTCTACATCATATTTTTCTCCTTCATTTTTCCTAGCTCATACCCAGCTGGTGGGTGCTTGTCTTCCACTTCAGTCGAAAGTTTAGATAATGAATTCAGATATGATTTTTGGTCTTCTTTTGGATCTGATCCAAAATATACCTTATCATAATTGGTAGTATCACCCTCCTCTACATTGATTTTGGGTTCACTAACAGGTAAACTAGGAGCAGATTCATCTCCCTCACAATTGTCCTTCATCTTGTAGTCCTCAGAGGCAAGTGAAGTCTTTCCATCCTCCCAAGGATCAAATGGTTGTAGGTGTACATGGCTGCTGAAAAAATAATAAATTTTATCATTCATGTTATTCACTTTATCCTCTTTTTGTACAGATACTTTGGTGGCCTGCTCCTCCACCAAATTTTCTGGTTCACACCTGAGCGGTGTGGCCTTGTTTTCTTCTTTATTATGTGGCTCATGAGGTGATTGTAAATATGATTTGTGTACCTCTTTTGGATATGATCCAAAATATGTCTCACCACCAATACATGAGCCAAAACCTTGAGCAATGATCCGAAGATCATCCACCAAGAAACTTGAAGTGCATTCCTCTTCAACTTCTTTTCTTATGCAACCACCTTGTGGTGATTTTCACTTCACCTCCTAGATATCTGCCTCCACTTGATTTCTATTCTCCTCCAAGAAAATTGAGACTTTTTCATCTTTATTGGTACTCATTTCACAATATTTAGAAGCTTTGTTTGAAGGAAAACCAAACAAACGCTTAAATCTTGACCATGCAAATGGCTTGGGGGAATCTTCACCTTTGGTTCCTTCTTCTTCTTCTTTTCTCAAAGAGGTGGAACAACTTGGTTTCTCTTTGGATATCTTACTGCTCTTAAAAGAATGTTAATAATCATGCTTGGTCTAAAATCCATACTTGAAATAAATATAATCTCAAAAATAAAGGTTTGCACAAATATTCCCACCCAAATCTAGATAATCCTCGTAGCAGCGAGACATGTTCTCGTAGCAACGAGACATGTCCTCGTAGCAGAGAGACTTAATCCTTAGACCAAAATGCAGAGGGGTGAAAGCTCCTTCATGGATTTTGGAATGATAACCACCAGTAGAGTTAACAACAACAGCTGTAGCAGCAGAGAGACTATGATAAACCATCTTGAACTTGCAGCCGATACAACTATCATCCATATCATAATGCCCACAGAAAGACTACATCAAATTCTTGTCAGTCGCCATTAATACAAGTGGACAGGCCTTGAATGAGCCTAGGACGAAGTACCAGTTCCAACTCTGCTCTCATGTGCTGACAAGACTCAAGAATAATCCTCAACATTCGAAGGATCCTGCGCAAAGTGACAGCGTTCATGAGCTGGGTGGTGAGCGAACGTCTTAACACTAATAGAACCTGGGATGTGGAGGTCACGACAAGTGTCAACAAAGATCATCAGGGAAGTAATGCCAGTGGAGTTGTTCAGATCCAGACGCCAGGAATCCAAGATGGCAGTAAACGACGTCGGTTACAAAGGTAGAAGCGTGTTGCTAGCGCCCGTGGAACAGCTGGCCTTGATGTTGTCACCCGCATTCGGGCACAAGTTTGTTAGAATTAATATAAGCATAAAACATAAATTATTTAATAAAAAAAAAAGTGATATGAAAAAACAAAAACAAATTGTTAAAAGTTTGTTTAACCATCCTTTAACTGAAGCTTATTTAAATCTTAAACACAATGCATTTAAGGATAACAAGATACTACTACCATGAAAGAAATCTATGCTGTACACTTGTGTTGACCTTGTTGATCCGCTCAAACAAGCCAAAAATACGAGATAATATCTAAATGTCTATCAATATAATTATTAAAATTGAGCTAGCCACTTTAATTAAATTGTATTACATATATTAATTAACTTATATTATAGAAGTGATACTATATATAGTAGTTCAAGAATATGAATATAAAGAAATTCAATTTATTTTTCTTTATAGATTTAAATTTGGCATTAAATTGCATATCAATGTCCATTCCTAGTTATCTTGATTTTTGTTATGTAAAAGAAAACTAATATTAATTTGAAATGATATCTACCTAGTTTAATTAATAGTTTTAAAACTATGGTAATTTTATATAAACATATTTACTATATAGGTAAACATGAATGTAAAATACAAACTTGAACTAATTACCTATACATAATAGGTTGTTTAGAAGAGAAGATGTTACTATGTAATTTAGTTAATTTAATGTGACATAAACAAATCTAATCAAATTACAACATGATACATGGAAGTTTTATCAAATCAAATTCTTTTTCTATATGTTAAAATTAAAATTTAAAAACAAATATATAAAATTTAAACTATTAAATAACTAACAAATATTACACTTAACTAATAGTTACCAATAAATTTGGGAGGTCAACTCTCCACTCAACCAACTCCTTATTTGATGGATAATGATGTCCAAGCAACAAGCAACACTAAACTAGCTTTGAAACTCTCCTCCTTTTAGTTTTCCCTTCCAACTCTTCAATTTCTTCCAAACAAATCACTCAGTTCCTAGAAAATAATTTCTCAATTCAAAATCCTCCCTTCAATCCCTTAACAATGCCACCATAAGACCAAAGCCCATGTTACCCAAATAACCAAAAACTAGTTGAATTCCCCTTAGACACCCTATTCCCTCTTTTATGTAGTAATGTCCATTCTTCATTGAATTCTTTTTAGTTGATTATGCCACTTGGCCCTCATGCACCATGCTTTTAATTTCATCTTTGTTGTTGATTGACCTTCATTAGCCTTTTTCCTCTTTAATATTATCCGTTATCTATTCCTTTAATATATTATGAGTTTAATTTAATCTCTATATATTTTCTTCTCTTAGTTGCTAACTAATTTTAATGTCACTAACCATATTTAGTATGATTAGGGATTAATTACTATCTACTAGGGATTAATGAATACTAATTTTGATTGAAATTTTATTATTCAATTATTTAATATTAATTATAATATTAACCCATAATTAGATTTAGAGCGTTATAATTTATCTTTAGAAAATGATTGATCCGAGAATGTACTACTTGGGTTTATATTGAGAATTTCAATTTATCTTGATAAAAATGTTACACTCACATGAAAATATCAATTTATCTTGAGATTAATCTATATAGTAAGTTTTCCTTGCTACGAAATACTTTTAAGTTTTAATATACTCGTAAACCCATGAATGTTGCGGGAAAAATATTTTGTTGTACATGGTAAATGTTTCATTTAGTATATCTAGTTGTTTTTGCAAGATGTCACCCTATAGCACTGGGATGGAGTGAATGCCCAACCTCAAGGATGGAAATTTATTATATTGTCTTTAATGGAACAAATGATGAAGCATGAAAAAATAAAATCAAAGATAAATTATTCAAAGAGATAAATAAGGTTTTCATTCTTTCTTTTTAATACTCTATTGATATGCATTTTCACTTAAAATATTATCAGTTGAGTCAATATGATTTCATGATTTAATTGTGGCAAGTGGTTGATAGATACATAAATGAAGGAGTTGTAGAGTTTGGTCCATGTGTTGTATTTAAAAAAATTTCCCTCTAGAATTGTCACTTTGAAATTTAACCTTCCAAGTTTAGTAGAGTAAGGTGCCTGGTCCCCAACTGAAAAACACTTTTAAATGGTGCATAGTCCAGCACATAGCCTCTTTTTTTCACTAACTACTTCGTGTCCTTCTCCCTAAACATGTACCGATTCTTATTAATATTGTTTCTAGTTTTTGAAATTTTATGATTATTAAAGTGATGCATATTTAGACAATCCAACAAAACCTGCACACCAATATGGAGAATTTGAGATACCTGGTACTATTTAAGCTGCATATTTTTCATGGTAGATTATTTGATTTTGCATTCAAGGAATTCATCCTCTATGTTATATATTCCTTAGCAATTTTTCTATTAATATTATTTTTATTATTTTCTCATGTACATTTAGTATTTATTGTTCCCTGTCCTTTCTATGGCCAAGTAGATATGGAAATAGATAAATACTTATCATTTTTTAGGAAAATTTTGGATACCGTATGCTAGATAAAGTAATGTGAATTGTATATTAGATCACAGATGTAAAATAATATAATATCTTCTATGTAAGGCTGGTAGCTCAATGGAAGAGCAATTGTGTTATAGGCACAAGGTTTGTGGTTCGATTCCTCTGTGCCCTATATCACCAGTACAAAATGAGATATAAGTGACAAAAAAACCAATATTCACATATAAACTACCACTTTTGAGATGGTGACCAGTGGTAGCAAATTTCTAGTATATTATCATGCATCCAAAAATGTCATATTTAGTCATTAACTGTCATATTTAGTCCAAAAATGTCATATTTAGTTTGGTCATTTAAGGCTTGTCTTGTAGTTGTATATTTGATCATTGATAATGACAATTAATGACCAAACTTTATGACCAAATTAATGACCACAAGACAAGCTATAAATGACCAAACTAAATATAACCACGTTTCTTGTCACTTGATAAGATACCATATTCTCCTTCAATTTCAATTTGTTGGAGATATCTATACAACAAAATTCCTGAGCTTACTTTCTCCTCGGATCTTCTTATGGGCATGTCCATGATCCCCAATCCACTGACCATTGCACAAATGGAGAATATAATCTCCAACTTTATGCTCTTACAATCCTCTGATCTCGTAAGCTTCGATCTCTATACCAAAGGCGACTGGCATTTTACTTACCAGAATATATGTAAATGGATGCACTGTGTAGCGTCCAAGAATGTCGAAGCCCTCTCTCTTTTCCATTTCGGCCCGCTACATCGAAGGGAAATCTTACCTCCTTCCATTTTCTTATGTGAAAGACTCAGTAGCCTCACACTCTTCGACTGCATTATCCCCCAAATTCCAACCAGTTTTAGTGGATTCAAACATATGACTCATTGCTTCTTCCGTAATGTGGAATTAAGAGATGAGAGTTTAATCCTATTTCTTTCTCATTGCCCGCTTCTCCAGACACTTCATCTGGAGTCTTGCGCTATGCCGTAGAATGTCACTATTTCGGCTCCTCACATTGAACATTTATTTGTGGAAAGTCTCGATAATCCGGTGGAGATTTTAACCATGAACTGCCCGAAGCTTAGACATCTCTGGTTATGTCGTATTATCAGAGATTTGAGAGTGAATGGGATCTTTTTAAAGGAGCTATCTTTGGCAGTTATGCACCTTTACATGGATAGCGATGGACCTGTAGAGATGTCATTGGATTATGGAAGAAACAATTTATGGGCGGAGATAACAGAAACATTCAAATTGCTGAGAAATGTATTCATAAGGAATGAAAACATGGATGTTTCTACTACCGACCTTGAGCTTCCTCTTCGTCATCTTGAGCGTATTGGGCTTCCTCTTCCTCATCTTGAGCGTATGTCCATGTATGGCATGGTTTGTCTGGTAGGAATTCATTTTCTTAATTGTATATGTTATATGTTTGTGTTGTGTAAGAAGGATTTTTTTGTATGGGGTGGCAATTTGTATTGGGTTTCAATTTAATGCATATTTTAGCCAAAGATCGCCTTCCTGCAACAACAACTTTACAGTCTCCACTACTCAATCTTCGGAAGGTATACGCACGTCTACGCAATTATGATGAGAAGGAGATCCCTGTGTTGGTCTAGTTGCTTGGGAACTCCCCTGCTCTTGAAACCATGGATGTCCTTGTACCACCACCGTGAGAACAAAGCTGGAGAGACGAAACGTGCATACAACTTTTGGAGAATCTTCGATTCCAATTACAAGACACCTTCGGCTCCTGCAAGAGTATGCGTAACCGAGAGTAAATATGAATTTATACGAGGATTTGTGTAGGGTAGATGTATTATGATTATTGCTTCATGATGATGATGTGTTTCTATTTATTTATGGGAGAAGTATTAAGTGTTAAGATGGATTTTGATATTGCTTCATGACTTATGTGGCAATATGGTTATGTTTCTTATTGCATTTTTCTATGTTAAGGGATTTATCAAAATGTAAATTGCAACAATTGGGTTTCGTTAAATTTGGATTCTTTTTGTTTGATTGTGATATACATCAAAGGTTATGTGTGAGATTGTAATGTTGATCCAAAGTTAATGTTATGTTTCATTGTTTCATTTGTTCATGGGTATGTTCTATTATGATTGTATTAGTTGATGTCTCATGTTGTATTACAAGATTTAATGTAAAGTTTTGTAATGGGTGGGTTCACTTATGCTTCGAATAGTTTTGTTGTATTTCGATGTGCATTAAGTGTTATGTTGTGTTGCATCCCATATTGCATTGCGGCATGGATCAAGTGTTATATTGTGTTACAACATTCGTGAAGGTGCACATTGTATTGCAACAATTTTCCATGCCCATGCTTTGTTATGGTTAGATTCATTAATTGCTTTTATTGGATTATAAGATTCAATGGGAGTTCTTTCATTGGATTCCAACATGCATCAATATTTTAGGTTGCATTACGACATTTATGAAGGTTCATACTAGATCGTGACTGTTCTCCATGCTCATACTCAATTTCTTTTATGTTGTATTATGGTTATGTTATTTAATAAATTTTGGCTTATAACAAGATTTATTATTACATTTTTCAAATGTTGTGTATAATTTTTTTTCATAAAGGTTATGTTTCACTGGAAAATTTGTGAAGGGTTATGATAGATTACATCATTTGTTCCTTATAGTGGTGGTATTGTCACATTGTGACATTGATAAATTGTTATGGTTATGTTGGGATGCGATCTTCATAATGGATTTTCTTGGATCTCAATGTTCCTACTTGGTTATAACTCAATATGGTTGTGTTGCTAAATGTAATTTGTTGCAATTCTACATAACTATTAAACAAATTGATGACAATAATAATCATAACCTGATGTAACCATGTGGGATTGTGGGAATTCAATAATTAGCCTTGAGAACATCGTATAAGTTAAGACTTTCAAGTTCCTGTAGTTCCTTGAATGATCATTTTTAATGGTTTTGCATTTTCTCTTTGATTGAAATGTTGAACAATAGTTTCAAAACAAAGACATTACTTGTCAAAAAGTGAGGATGGAGAAGCTGATCTAGAATGTGAGAGATCTCGTATGGATCCACTTGAATGAAAATTTTAAATGAAATTAATTGGGTATTCTAAAATATTATTTCAATTTGTAGTACTACTCCACACATGGACCAAGTCAAAAACTCTGTGACTAAGAGTTTCAATGTCTTACACTTGAATAGTATTAGGGGGAACAAGGTGAGACAACATCTCCCACTCATCCATTGCATTCTCAATATTGATTTCATCTTGATGTGTATAATCATATTCTTCAATGGTCTCTAATGCCGCATGTATCCTATTGGCATGCCAAACTCAATATCTTAAGTTTCTCTAATTGTGAATAATAATCATTGTGATGATGACAATGTCAATATCAATGTTTCTAAATGGTTTATAGAGCAGTAATTCACTAAGGAAAAATGACTTGAAGGAGTTTGAATTGTCATTAGGAAATTCACAAAACCGTGGCCATACTTGAACTATCGTCGGTATATCTCTTAGATTCCAATGTTCTTTCTTATGTTGTGCACTGAAAGACCAAGATCATGCAGTATCAATCAATGATAAGTGCTCAAGGAATTTGTTAGCACTGGAAATTTACCAAAGGTTGTGAAGGCTTATTTTGAGGTAACAACAAAACCACTTTTGAAGGGAAGACTGGATTTCTTCTCTTCCGAAAGGGATCTCTCACAAAATATTAACAATGTCAAATATATATACAAGTGAAAATGTGTATTGTTTGTAATATTGACTGAAATGGGACACAGGACCATTCGGCTATGGAGTCACATAATGAAATATATATAACAGAACTTTATGCAAGGCGATTTTAACATAGAGACAAGATAGCTACCCAGTCACAATCAAATTATAATTATCTGGTGGAAAATGAAGAATATGAATAGACCATCAACAAAGAGCATTAGGAAATGAATTTTGTATTAATTTTAGAAGAAAATTTTATGGACCTATGAAAAGAATAGCTAGAGTATGCTAACATGAATTCTAGAACTGTTATACCCTCATTCCAGAAGTGAATGAAAACACAATGAACAGATAAACTAGAAAAAAATTCACATGGGAAAGGAAAATACATGTTGCAACATAAAATAACACATGAATCTTTGGAAAAACACCAACTTTGGCTCTGCAATTTTATTAAGAAACACTTGAAAACATACAACTCCAAAATTACTTGGGTTCCAACCCTTTCTCCCTCTGCAAGAGGTAAATTTATAATGTCTCGGACCTCCTAGACCAACCTTAGAATCAAAATAAGTTACAAAACAAAGAAAAAACTTTTAACAAACTTGAACGTGGCATATACACCATGATTTACATAAGACATAAATAAACCGTGGACAACTGAAAAATAGGCTTAACATCCCCTCCTGCATATCCCAGCTAGTGACAGCTGTGCAAAAATTGAAAGAGGTTTTTGTAACTGGCCATCTTCCTGAAAAAAAATATGTATTATTTTCTCCAAATTCACCTCCATCTCCTTGGAATCTTCCTTTGAAACTGATGACTCACATAGTAAATTTGTAAATTTCTAGAAAAACTCTGTGAAGATATTTTAAATTCTCCCAATTTGTGATACCTATGTAAATATTGAAGGAATTTATTTAATATAGGCCTGTTAGGAATACAAACCTCTCTCAGTTTTGTAAAATTCAACTCCATTTTTCTGAAACAATTCTTTGAAATTGATGGCTAAAACGGTCATTTTCAGATCTGAACATTTTCCCTCTGAAGATGAATTTGATTCTCCCAATACCTAGCCCTTGTGTGAAAACTGAGATAGGTTATTGTATTTGGGTATGTTATAAATGGAAACCTCTCTCAATTTCTCAAAATTCCTCTTCATTTTGTGTAAACAGTCGCTTGAAGTTGATGACTCAAACAACCATTTGTAGGGAAAAAAACTCGTCGGGTTGCTTCAAGAAATGCATGTAAATGCTCTTTATGATAAATATGCTATCTAAAAATTGTCATCCCCAAAATCAAACAAAAGTGTATAACCATGCATGATTAATGGTGACACCTAGTTTAGCCTTAACATGCTGATTATTCACCTCTAATGATACAGGTTCCTTTGAGCATACATAACACTATCTGTCAGGTTTCAAACTCAAAGAATGAGATAAAAAAACACATGTTTTTATTTTCCCAGTATATAAAATTTCGCCCAATTCTAAAACATTAACTAAACTATACTTTTACCTAGCGGAAATTTTTACAGACATCAATTTGTTTTTCCAATTCAACACGTGCCCTAAAATTCCCACCATTTAAAATTTTGTTTATTGAAAAATTGACTTACCTTGTGCAAGTTCACAATGTGGAATTTTCCTCATCCATGGATTTGATTAGCTAGGTGATGGATGTTGGACACGCGTTTTCAATTTGACCATGAGTAGGTTTACTTTGTGAATTTGAAAATGTAGTTTCTCCATGCAAGTTGATATCGCAAGTTGATATCGCGGAATTTGTTTTGGTCGTTACATGACTTGGGCTTTGATTTGTGGCATTCATCCATTGTGCTTCTACCATCTACTATTATTTCTCTATCCTTATGCATAATTCCCAACCTAAGGAGAATTGCGATTCCATCGCCAATGTTTTTAGTAGCTCTAATTGTGGTGTTGTACATGCTTCTACAATCTCTGTAGTCTCTAGGCGTGCAATACATTCATGACCCCGTAGCGACTTTGATAATTTCATTTTTAGTGCTTCAGTCAAATTATCCGCAATGTGTCCCAACATTCTGCAGTACATCTGTCAATAGATTCCATCAGTGTAGCAACCGTCAAATTCTCCTTTTCTTCTTTAGCATTTTCAATAACAGGATATGCGTCGAATATTAGGATGAGCACTCCTACAAGGATGACAACGAAGCTCCATGTAAAGAACCATTTTATTGTAATGTATTTCCACATTTCCAACCTTATCAACCTCTTCAAGTACCTCAACAGAATCACAGAAGAATATAGTTGTGAAAGAGTTCCAATGCTCCTTGTTTTTAAGTGCAAAGAGCCATAATCCTCATAACCACTATGGCCATCTCCATGAGCATGGAAAACATGAGAAAAATTCCTATGTGGGTGATTCCATGCATTCTTGGGGATGTTGCTGACTTTTTAATTTTCTTTATGAATTGTATTATCCCAAGAGTTTCACTATATGCTAAGGAACAAGGTAATACTTTGGGAGATAGGCGCTTGGTTTGTTTGATTGCTGACTTTGCTTGGTATGTGGCAGGATGGTGTGCAAGCCTATTTTTTGACTTTATTCCAAAGAACAAATAACCTAGAGCGTATTTTTTGACTTTATGCCAAAGAACAAATAACCTAGTAATATATTACCACTTACCATATCTTGAGCGCTTGCCTCTTGGGCTTAGCCTAAAATATCTCCGCTCTTTACTTTTGGATTTATAAAAATAAACTTCATTTATTTTTATAAAACCTAACATTAACCCACTTTTATATCACGCTTGGCTCTTGGGCTTGGCCAAAAATTATCTCTTAGTAAAATATCCACATTTACTGTTTCCATAAAAATAGTTGCTCTTTACTTTTGGATTTATAAAAATAAACTTCATTTATTTTTATAAAACCTAACTTTAACCCACTTTTATATAAAATATGCTTGGTAAACTTCTTATAAGATTTATCCATAAAGAATAAACATATTCCTTAATTAAAAAATATTTCATTTTTAACCAAAGCCCTTTAAACTTCAGAAATTTTAAATGATTTAGTAAATGACTCACACCCCAAAGTTAGCCAACCACCCACAAAATCTTTGGTTTTCATAATACAACAACACCAATTCTCGCAAGCATAAAATAGTGGTAATAGAATGGAGGTTTGTTTTGTTATAGGTCAAGAAACCCATAGTTCATCACAAATTTGTTGTTATCCAACTTTGAAGAAACTCTTTTGAATATTTTCCTACCTACATTAATCAAGACAAATCTACAGATAGAAATTACGAAGGAAAGATTTAGCAACATGTGACAGTTGTCATGTTCTCCTATATCTCAATCGATAATTGTCTCAACAAGAAAATCATTATATGCACTATCGAGGGATCTTGAGAGTTAACAACATTGGAAATTATTGTCAACATGTTTTGATATATTTCTCATCTTATCTCATATTTTGAAGCATATTTTGAAATGTTCTGATATCTTATCATCATCACATTTTTTTAGGTATTTCTTGTTTTTGGGGTAGAGGGGTCCATCAAAAGTATGTAGAGTGGGTACTTGTTGGATGCAGAATTTAATTCCACATCCAACGAGCTCTCTCGATCGAAATTTGAGTAAACACACACGGAGATGTGTCGAAAATACGAAGAAAAAAAGTAGTTTTGTTTAGGTTACCTATCCCCAAATTTATATTTAAAAATTGTTTAAAACCTATATGGTATTTCAAATTTAAATAAATTTCATTGGCTAACACATGATGACATAGAATTTGCATTAGGGTTGAGTTTAAATTTCCTCTAATGCTCCTGGGAGGATCCATATTATCAACCTACTCCCCCTTTGTTCGAGTAAGGTTCATATATTCTACCTACTCTTCCTTTCCGAGGGGAGTCCATATCTTCAACTTGTTCCTCCTTTCGAAGAGAGTCCATATCTTCATCATTTGTGGTATCATTACTATTCCTCCTTGGGAGGAAAGTATTTTTGAACTACACCAATCTTATCACAAAAATATTCAAACTTTACTCGAGATAGAGGCCTGATTAGTACATCATAAACGTTCTCATCTGTACTCACATACTAGAGCATTATAGCTCCCTTTTGTACCATATCCCTTATAGAAAAATATCGTATTTCTATGTGCTTTGATTTATCATGGAACACCAGATTATTTGTCATCTTTATG
Organism: Pseudotsuga menziesii; assembly: GCA_001517045.1. Taxonomy (NCBI): domain Eukaryota; kingdom Viridiplantae; phylum Streptophyta; class Pinopsida; order Pinales; family Pinaceae; genus Pseudotsuga; species Pseudotsuga menziesii. The sequence goes on from LPNX010133206.1 coordinate 95,681, forward strand.
AAACTCTGGTTTTCACAAAGAATTATTGTGGTATCCAACTCTACGTCAAATAGTATTGACATCAGTTTCTGAAGCCATATTGCTTCACAACTAGCAGAGAAAACTACTATGTACTCTGCTTCAGTTGTACTGAGAGAAACACAAGATTGTTTCTTACTAAACCATGAGATCATGGTGGATCCCAGACAATAACATCCCAGTTACGCACCTTTACATGGATAGCGATGAACCTGTAGAGATGTCACTGGATGATGGAAGAAACAATTTATGGACGAAGATAATGGAAACATTCAAATTGCTGAGAAATGTATTTGTAAGGAATGACAACATGGATGTTTCTACTACCGACCCTGAGCTTCATGTTTGTCATCTTGAGCATATTGGGATCCCTCTTCTTCATCTTGACCATATTTCCATTTGTGGAATGATTTGTCTAGTAGGAATTCACTTTCTTAATTGTATATGTTATATGTTTGTGTTGTGTAAGAAGGATTTTTTTGTATGGGGTGGTGATTTGTATTGGGTTTTCAAATTAATGCATATTTTAGCCAAAGATCACCTTCCTGCAACAAGTTTACAGTCTCCACTACTCAATCTTTGGAAGGTAGATGCACCTCTGTGCAATTATGATGAGAAGGAGATTGCTGTGTTGGTCTGGTTGCTTGGGAGCTCCCCTGCTCTTGAAACCATGGATGCCCTTGTACCACCACCACAAGAACAAAGCTGGAGAGATGAAATGTGCGTACAGATTTTAAGGAAAATGTTGGATTCCAATTATAGGCCACCTTTGGCTCTGGCAAGAGTACGCGTAACTGAGAGTAAATACGAATTCATATGAGCATTTGTGTAGGGTATATGTATTATGATTATTGATTCATGATGATGATGTGTTTCTATTCATTTATGGGAGAAGTATTAGGTGTTAAGATGGATTTTGATATTGCTTCATCACTGATGTGGCAATATGGTTATGTTTCTTATTGCATTTTTCTATGTTATGGGATTTATCAAAATGTAAATTGCAACCATTGGGTCTAGTTAAATTTGGATTCGTTTTGTTTGATTTTGATATACGTTTGGTTAAATTTCTTCAATTTTGATTTTCTTTTGGTTAAATTTGGACTCATTTTATTCGATTTTGATATATATCAAAGGTTATGTGAGATTGCAATGTTGATCTAAGGTTAATGTTATGTTTCATTGTTTTATTTGTCCATGGATATGTTCCATTATAATTGTATTAGTTGATGTCTCATGTTGTATTACATGATTTAATGTAAAGTTTTGTAATGGGAGGGTTCACTTATGCTTTGAATAGTTTTTTTGTATTTCGATGTGCATTACATGTTATTATGTGTTACCTCCCACGCAATTTGCATCACATGATCACTTGATCCTTTTGCAGCAACACTTTGATATTTTGATCCTTCGTAGCAACACTTTAATCTTCTTGATGCTTTGTAGCAGTAATTCAATATTCTATCATTTACAACACTTTCGATCTTCTTGATCCTTCATAGCAACACTTCGATCTTCAATACTTCATAATAGTACTTTTATCTTCACGATCCTTCGTAGTAACAACACTTTGATCATTTCGATCCTTTGCAGCAACACTTCGATCATTTTGATCCTTTGCAGCAGCAATTTGATCTTCTTTATCCTTTGTAGCCGCACTTCGATCTTCTTGATACTCCATTGCCACGGTATCTGCAATAAACATGATCTCTTTGCAGGATGATCAATCCCTATAAATTTAAGACATAATTCCAAGGATGATGCAATCCTCCATCAGCATACTCCCCCTTAATGAGTAGGGTCCATAGTATCGACAAGCTGAATCATATACAACTGAATGTAGATCTCGATCACACCTAGATGCAGGTCCTGTCATCCATAAGGAATCATTGTAGTTCCTCCTTAGCTTCCAAATATAGGACCACTCCTAAGCAAGTTTTATACTATGAAATCTACACATACATGTACGCATACTCTCCATACAAGCCTTATTGACTATAGATCATATCTCGACCACACCTATGTGTCAACCCTCATCATAGAACATGCTCAGCCACTAAGGCTAGGACCACTCCCAAGGAGTTTAATACTATGACATCCGTGAGGACGCATCATGGAGCATAATTTCCATTGAGGCTAGGAGCACTCCCAAGTGAGTGTTATTATATGGAATCTACATATAAATGTAGGTATACTCTCCATAAAAGAGTAATGTCTGCAAAACATATCTTGACCGCATGTAAATGTTGGATGTGTCATCCCTAAGGACTCATCGTAGAGAACCCTTGCTACTGAGGCTAGGACCACTCCTAAGAGAGTGTTATTCTATGGTATCCACAACTAAATGTGGGTACTCTCCATGCAAGAGTACCATCTGCATGGCCATCCTTAGTAATGACCACTCTCATGAACAGATTTTTATATCTGCAATCCTCAAGAGAGGATATTGTCATCCACAAGTAAATGTCCAAACTTGTCATCATTACTGTTATCCCATCATTGATGTCAGTCTTATCATCACTTCCCATTTCTTGGGAGGATCCATATTATCAACTTGCTCCCCCTTTTTTCAAGGAGGGTTCATATATTTGACCTACTCTTCCTTTACAAGGGGAGTCCAAATATTCGACTTGTTCCTCCTTTCGAAGAGAGTCCATATCTTCATCATTTGTGGTATCATCACTATTTCTCCTTGCGAGTAAATTCTTTTCAGAATACACCAATCTTGTCACGGAAATATTCAAACTTTACTCGAGATAGAGTCCTGGTTAGTACATTAGGAAATTTCTCATCAATACTCATATACTAGTGCTTTATAGATACATTTTGTACCATATCACTTATATAAAAATATTAGATTTCTATGTGATTTGAGTTATCATGGAAAACCAGATTATTTGTCCTATTTATGCAACTATTGTTTTCACAAAGAATCATTGTGGTGTACAACTCTATCTTGAATAGTATTGACATCAATTTCTAAAGCCATATTGCTTCAAAACTAGAGAAGAAAACTACTATGTACTCTGCTTTAGTGGTACTGAGAGAAACACAGGATTGTTTCTTACTAAACCATGAGATCATGGTGGATCCTAGACAATAAAATCCACCTGAGATTCTCTTCCTATTTGTGTCACTTTCTGCCAAATATGAATCCATATATCCATACAATATGTAGTCATGATCTCTACCATAGTAAAGTCACATATCTATTGTACCTTTTAGGTACCTTATCACATGCTTTGTAGCTATCAAGTTAACAAGTCTAGGTTTAACTAGATACTAACTTAAGGTGTTCACAACGAAGCATATATATGGCCTTGTATTTGTCAGATACATCAATGATCCAATGATTGTATGTACTAAGCCATATCCACTAACTCTAATGACTCGTTAGATAACAATTTCAAGTTGCTATCCATGGGTGCAGCCATGGATTTACAATCCAATAGTTCAAATATTTTCAATATTTCTACTACATACTTTCCTTGTTTTAGAAATATTCCTTCTGGGCTCTCCCACACTTCTAACCCTAGGAATTAATGCATCAATCCAAGATCTTTCATCTCGAATTCTCCAGTTATCTTCTTCCTACAATACGTGATTTGCTTCTCATTTCCAGTCAAAAATAGATCATCTACATACAGTAATAGTATGAATGGTTCATCATCTATAACCTTCATGTAGAATCAACTTTACTCTTGGTAAATCCCAAGTTTGTCAAGAAGATATCTATTCTACCGTACCAAGCACTAGGAGATTGCTTCAGTCCATACAGATCATTTTTCAACTTGCATACATGAGTCACTTTGTCTTTGACTTCAAATCCTTGTGTTTGTTCAATGTAAACCTCTTCCCCAATCATACCATTAAGGAAGGTTGTATTTACATCCATCTGGTGTAGATCCCACTTCATCATGGAATAAAGTGCCATGATGGTTCAGATGGAAGTGTACCTTCATACCAGAGAAAATTTTTCTGCATAATCAATTCCCTCTTTCTAAGAGAATCATCTAGCCACAAATATTACCTTCTACTTTTCAATACTTCCACCAACAACCTGTTTTATCATGTAGCTCCATTTTGAATATACCACACTTTTGTTTTTTGGATTGGGCACTATATCCCACACATCATTCTTCATTATTGACTAGTATTATTTCGTCATTGCTTCAACCCATTCTTTCTCCTATGCAACTTCTTCATAGCTATGTCCTTGGAGGGCCTTTCTCTTATCAATGGGTATTCTGGGCCAAGCTTTGGAACCAAAAACTCTCAAGTGAGAGACATTAGGCATATTCCCATGCAGTGCTTTGAATGGAGTGGCCCCAATCACTAATTTAGGAGGAACTCTATTATGTATGTATGAAGCACAGTTTACAGCTTCTTCCAAAAGACAAAGAGGAATATTCTTGTCTTGGAGAAGACATGTTTCCATCTCCTTCAATGATATATTTTTCCTCTCATGCACACCATTATACTATGGTGTGTATGTAACTAAGTGTTCCATTTGAATCCCCTCTGATTTACAATAATGTTGAAAATATCTTTTATTGTATTCACCTCCATTATATGTTCTTATGGACTTTATATTTTTCCTCAAACTATTCTCAATCAAATATTTAAAACTTTAAAAATTCCAAATACTTATGATTTATGTTTAATGAAATATGCCCAGCAGAACCTAGAACGGTCATCAATAAAAGTAAGGAAATACCTGGAACCATTAATTGATGTTGTAGGCATTGGTTCTGACACATGACTGTTTATCAAATCAAGTGTGGAAGCAACTCTATGTTCCTTCCCAACTTCATACCTCTTCTTTGGATGCTTACCTAACAAGCAACCAAGACATACTGGATTGGAAGCTTGGATGAGATGCAAGCCTTCAACCATTTTATCATTGTGGAGTTGTTGGAGATATCTGAAATTGAGAGGCCCAAATATATCATGCCATATCTTGTTGGTGTTGTTAGCATGATTCAATAGATATGTAGGAGGCGAAACAGGTAAAAAATGAGAGAAATCATAAGCTGTTGGAGACATTTACCACCATACACACTCATTTTGGTCAATTTGGCCTAGTTAACCCACTATCCTAAGTTTTATTAACTTAATTGACATCATAGGACCATTGTATGACATCAGCATGAGCACACCCATGCCTACCTTTAGTCAAGGAGGCCAACTAAGCCTTCTCCTTCATTCTTGGAGGCTAACTGGAGCACTTCGGGGGTGATCTGAGTGTCATAAATGCACTTAATTGTTAACTGATGATTATTATCAGTTAAACAGAGTAGTGAAGGAACCTCCTTTCATTAAATTGATTATATAATGAATTGGAGTCAACAGGGGCACCTCCAACCACTTCTAATGGTCAGTTACACTTCAGTTAACCTCATCGGGGTTCGTTGGAGTCATTCATGTGCTACCACTTGTTGGTTGGCTTGCAGTGACATGTGTCTGAGCTACTTTCAGTTACACTCATTCATTTATTGCACTTCGACTTCAGTTAAGGCTGAGTTGAGTCAATTAGGGTTATGATCAGTGGTTAACTTGAGTATTAACTATGGCTTACATTCAGTTAATCTAGAATCACTCATTCAATTCGAATGACCTCCTTGGGAATTCAAATTGACTTGGCATTCATGCTTCCAACATGATCATTGTCTGTATTATTCAATATTCATTGATTATATAGAGCTGCTACTTCCATTGTAGCACCATTTTGCCAATTTTATGATTATATGTCGGTATTCTTTGTGAGACTGTGTTTTCAGTTCCTACACCATTGCAACAAATTAATATGGTATCAGAGCTCATGGTGAGACAAAGCTTAGAACTCTCAAAAACAAGGTTTTTGACAGATCTTGCATGAAAATTGAGCAATAGCTCAAAAATCCAGCACTGCACCAGAAGCCAAGGCTTACCACTTAATACCCCAAGTAAGGAAATTGTTGATCAAGCTTGCTTGATTGACTATGTTGGGTGTGATGAAAGCCTAAAATGTGCAGGCTGTCTGACCTTACGGTTCCCATTTTGTTGTGATTTTTAGGTTTTTAACAGGTGAAAGCATTCACTCCAGCAGATTCAAATGGCTTCTTCCATAGAACTATTGACTCCGTTAAATTTCCACTCATGGAAAGGAGACATGGATATCCAGCTACGTGCCAGAGGACTCTATAGGGTCACTATGGACACTGAAGAAGAGCCTGCTTCCGTGACAGACAAAGCTAGATTCTTGAACAAGAAGGATGAAGCATTTGGATTCTTGTGTCTCTCTGTTTCCCCAGGTCTTCTTTTCCATATTTCAGGATTGAAGACTCCAAACGAAATCTAGGACAAATTGGAAACCCTATATGGAAAGCAGGATGATTTGAGAGTATACCATCTTGAGAATTAGTTGATGTCTCTCCAGCTTCAATTTTCGAGAGCTTGAATGACTTTTTCACAAAGTTCAAGCACATTGTATTACTGTTGAAGCAATGCAAAGTGGAGAAGGAGGATTATCAGCTCATCCTTACTATACTCTCCAAAATTCGAGATGATTATTCAGTGTTTGTCTCTACATTTCATGCGAGGAAGCTCACAACCCCTGGATGGAAGATGCCTACACTCAATGCCTTCATTGAGTCCCTAAAAACTGAACATGATAAGCTTGTCCAGATGGGGATCATTAGATCCTCCCGTGATCAAGCCCTCCATGTCTTGGGGCCCAAATATTTGAAGGGTAAAGGAAAGCAATAGAAGAAGCCAAAAACTAAATTCAAAGCTCCTAAGCCTAAATTTGAAAACCAGCAACATGATGAGTCTTCTGGTTCAAAGAAGAACAAAGGAAAAGGGCATCATGGAAAGGAAAAATTCAAGTGTTCATACTGTGGGAAGGGCTTCCACCCTGAACATGCTTGCATGAAGAAGAAACTTGATGAAGCTACCTCTCTTCTTGAGAGAAATCACATCAATATTCTAGAAATCTTTCGGAGGAGAGATATGCAAGATCGGGAACCACATCATGAAAGACATCAGGCCCTCATGGCAAGCACTTCGAAGTCCAAAGCACTCTTGATAGATTCTGGAGCTTTGAACCACATGATGGATGAAAGAGACTCCTTCTCATCTTTGGAGATCAGCAAATCCATTCCCATCCACATGGGAGATGACTCCACCATCATTTTAGAAGGACAAGGTATGGTTGATCTTGAGAATGGCTATTTTTCAAATGTTTTGTATGTACCATCTCTGCCATCAAATCTCCTATTTGTCTATCAAATGACACATATGAGAGTGCCTAAGAGAGTATCCTTCAGCCCGAATGATGTATAGATCACGGAACTTGCATCCAGGAAATTTATTGCAAAAGGCCTTGCAAACCATCATGCAAAAGCCTATGAGTTTTCCCACTTTGTGGCGGATGCAAATCCCACCGCACTGTTGACTCATGGTAATGAAGTTAGTAGACTGTGGCATGAGAGTTTTGGCCATCTCAACTTCAACTACTTGTAGCAATTACAGAAAAAATCCATGGTTGAAGGCCTCCCGGTCATCAAAACAACTAGTGGAATTTGCAAGGGCTATGTTGTTGGAAAGCACCCTGAGCACAAGTTCAATCGGGGGAAGGCAAGCCGAGCTACATGCATCTTGGGACTAATGCATTCTAATATCAGCAGTCCCATGCCTATCACATCCATGAATGGATCGAGGTATCTTTTGAATTTTATTCATGGTTTTTCTAGGTACACATGGGTCTTCTTTCTTAAAAAAAAGTCTGAAGTCTATGAAAAATTCACTGAACTAAAGGCCTTGATCGAGAATGCATCTAGCCAAAATATCAAGATCTTGAGATCTAATAATGGTAAGGAGTATGTCAGTAATGATTTTCTGCACATATGCTCCCAAAGTGGTATTCAGTTCCATCATTCAATTCCCTACACTCCCTAGCAGAACGGTGTAGAGGAAAGGAAGAATCAGTCTGTCAAGGAGATGACCACCTGTATGTTGGAATCAAAGAAGTTGGCTGCAAATTTGTGGGATGAAGCCATGCATGTTGTAGTATACATTCAGAATAGAGTTCCACACTCATTTGTGAAAGGGAAGATCCCTTTCAAAGCATACTTGTGACACAAGCCGGATGTGTCAAACCTGCGGGTGTTTGGGTCCACTGCATGGGCTCGAATTCCACTTGATAAAATGAGGGCTTTACAACCACAAAGCATATAATGTATGTTTATTAGGTATATTGATGAATCAAAATGTTTCAAGCTACTAGATATCAAAACAAAAAATATCATCATCGAAAGGAGTGTCAAGTTCGATGAGCCTCTTCAGGAGGTGGAACTAGTGAAGGAGAAATTTGTTGAATTTTCTTCCTATTCTACCTAATATTTGGATGATGAAATTGGGGGTGATGAACATAATTTGGGTCCTATGATTTCTGATATCAGTGCATAGCAAACATTAGATGCTGAATCAGAACCTGAAGTACAAAATCAGCTCCCAACATGGGCCCGACAGACACTCTCCTCCGCAGGAGATAACATTGGAAATACGGATGATCCAAGGAGAACCCGGTCTGATCTCCAAAGAGAAAGTATTACTCTCTCTTGTCCTGATTATTTTCTATTAGAAAATTGTTATTTGATGATAAGTTCAGAACCAAAGTCCTACTACCATGCTCAGAAGGATCTGAGATGGCAAGTTTCCATGGATGAAGAGATGAATTCTCTTCAGAAAAACACTACTTGGGAGCTAGTTTCTCTTCCTCCAGGAAGGAAATTGGTTCAATGCAAGTAGGTGTTTTGGACTAAGGTTGCTGCAGATGTTAGAACCTACAAATATAAGGCAAGGTTGGTGGCAAAAGGTTTCTCCCAAATCCAAGGTGTGGACTACCATGAGACTTTTTCAACGGTTGCAAAAATGGACTCGATCCTCCTAGTTTTGGCAATTTCAGCATCTAAGCACTGGGAAGTGCATCATATGGATGTTAAGTCAGCCTTTTGGTATGGAGATCATCATGAGGAGATATACATTAAGTATCACGAGGGCTACATCTCTGATCCATCTTTGGTTTGCAAGCTAAAGAAGTCACTATACGGGTTAAAATAGGCCCTAAGAGAGTGGTATCCCAAGATGGATGCCTTCCTTCTCTCGCAAAAATTCCAAAGGTGTAGATCAGATCCAAATGTCTATATATAGAAGTCTAATGGTCATTTGATTTGTATTGTTTTATATGTTGATGACTTACTGATCACAGGTAGCAAAACTGCTTCTATTTCAGTCATCAAAATTGCTCTCCACAATGCATTTGAAATGAGCAATTTGGGGTTCTTAAAACAATTTTTGGGGCTCGAAATTGAGCAAAATTCTGATGGGATAATGGTAACTCAGTCCAAATACATATCAGACCTGTTAGTCAAGTTTAACATGGTTGAATGTAGGCTTGTACAATTCCCTTTCCTTTCAGGGATCAGCCTTAAAGAAGGAAAAATCACACCTCCCATGGACTGCACTATTTATCGACAGCTGATTGGTAGCTTGTTGTACTTGACTCATTCTCAGCCTAATATCTATTCTGTCGTGAATGCTGTATCAAGATAAATGTAGTAGCCCCATGATCTTCATTGGAAGGCAGCCAAGAGGATCCTCTAGTACATTCAGGGAACCAGGACCTACGACATTCACTATGGTGCAGACTCCGAGCTAGAGCTGGTTGGATACACATATTCCGATTGGGCGAGTGATTCTATTGATCGGAAGTAAAATTATGGATATGTCTTCATGTTTGGTGGTGGCCCCATTTGTTGGTCTAGAAAAAAGCAGGCCGTCATAGCATTGTCTTCAGTAGAGGCCGAGTATTGAGGAGCAGTGAATGCTTGCATCCAAGTTGTTTGGTTGCAAGGCATTCTTTTAGAGTTTGATCTTAGTAGTACTTTATCCACTATCCTCTTTTGTGACAACCAAATTTCTATTAAGATATCCACAGATCCAGTTACTAGGCAGAGGACCAAGCATGTAGAGATACACATGCACTATATCAGGGAGCTAGTGCATGACAAGACCATCATTCTACAATACTGCCCGACTGATGAGCAGATTGCAGACATCTTCACCAAGATCTTTTCAGAAAAGAAGTTCACTTACCTCCATTCACTGTTGGGGGTGAGTTCATCAGGGTGATCCAACTACTTTCAGTGTTCAGCTTGAGGGGGGGTTTTCCCACTAGGTTTTCCCTCTTTTCCTCACATAGTTTTTTTTTAGCATTGTTTGAGTTTCAGTATTGTATAGGGTGACCTATGGCATTAGTTTTTTAGCATTGTTTGAGTTTCAGTATTGTATAGGGTGACCTATGGCATTAGTTGTCGAGGCCCTAGCATTCTTATGCACTTTATGTTTTCTACTTCTCTTGAGTATAGCTTAAGGGGGGGGTGTTGGAGACATTTACCACCATACACACTCATTTTGGTCAATTTGGCCTAGTTAACCCACTATCCTAAGTTTTATTGACTTAATTGACATCAGAGGAGCATTGTATGACATCAGCATGAGCACATCCAAACCTACCTTCAGTCAAGGAGGCCAACTAAGCCTTCTCTTTCATTCGGGGAGGCTAATTGGAGCACTCTGGGGGTGATCTGAGTGTCATAAAAGCACTTAATTATTAATTGATGGTTACAATTAGTTAAACAGAGTAGTGAAGGTGCCTCCTTTCATTAAATTGATTATTTAATGATTATTTAGACTGGTAAAGTGCAAAAAAGACGTATATCGTACACAGTTGATAAAATTATATAGGATTTACATCTGGTATGTCCTCCATAGTTCAACTGAAAACCCAACTTCAGTTATATGATTGTTCACCCAAGCAGTTGTAAATGATGATTTCCACAATAATCCATAACAACGCCTATAGTCTAATCCTAGTTGGATCAATGTCAAAAGAGGAAGACACAACAAGATCATTTCAAATATTTATTTCAACAACAAAGACAAGATGGCAGGATTAATTTGGGACTTTCTAAAAAACAATGAAAAAACAAATAATTATTAACAAAAATGTATAAAGAATGATTTTTTCTTACTATTACTAGATATAAATAAATCGAAAGTTGAATTTCAATTGTCGGTTTAGTTGCAATAAATGACACAATGATAAGTTCATGATATGATTTCATGAAATAGACAACAAGTGTGTCATTTTCATGAAATAATTTCAATTGTTGAATTCAATGATACGTGTTCCATGAGTTTAACATCGAATAATGGATACAAAATAGGAGGCTCACCAATTGGATTGTGACTTTGTATTTACTTTCCAAATGAAGACACATCTAACCCAAAGAAAAAATACATCTAATAGGTAAATTTTAACTAAAGGTTTTAGTACTTGAGGTCATTGGTATCTACTCTATCAATCGAACATTCAATATTGCATTTCTATTTAGCATCACAATTGTCGATGTCATCGACAAGTCCTATGTTAGTTGAACATTCGAACATTGATGTCCAAAGGGAACCTCACAAACTGGTTTAGCACATATGTCTTGACTCCTAACATGAGCACACATCTGTCTCAAATCAAATTCATAAATTTATAATTTATGTTTGTCATTCAATTGTGCATTTAGTTTGTGATTGTCACTATAATTCCTAACTGAATACATATATTTACTTTTTTGATAAAATTAAATAATATAGATAGAATTAATATAGACAAAACCTTAATTAATATAGATACAATTAAAAAATTATAATAAACCCAAAAGTCCACATTAATTAAAAAATTATTATAATTTATCATTATAATATTTGAAAATACAGAAATCAATTTAACCAATTAATAATGGTGCAATCTAAATATTCTAAGTTTTCAACCTTTTCTAAGTATATTTTTGGTGGAGTTTTGTTTAAAATCCGGTTGGAAAAGTATAAAAAGCCATAGATTCACAAATATTAGTATGAAAATTACATAATTTAGGTGTTATGGAGGTATTTGAGGGTGGTGAATCTATTTATACATTCAAAAATACTTTTTTAACACTTTTAAGTTTGGATTTTAGCAAAATTCATTTACACGATTAGGAACAAAACACATTCAAAAGTCCAAAACTGAGTATTGTTCCATTAATAATAACATAATTTGCACCGAGAGTAGCGATGTGCTCTACCCCCAATATGGGGTAGATGTTCTAAGGTAATGTGCACCTCTACCCCCAATATGGGGGAGATGTTATAAGGTGAGGTAAGGTAAAGTTACACTACAAAAAATAAAAAATAGTTCTAAAAATTCATGTCAACTCATAAAATAAAAAATTAAAATCAAATAAAAAGTAATTAAAAAATCTATATGAAATAATAAAATAACAAATTAAAACCAGCATAAATTCATCTTAATTAACCTAAATTTATACTTAAGTTTTTCTAAACATGTAAAAAAAAAATAAGATTAAATATGAGTTTAAAATGAATATGGCCTATTATAACCTATAGAGATTATCTAATTTAAAATTAAAAGCAATTTCGATAAATAATTTAAAAAATACTATAATCTTATTACTAATAGAAATTATATTATTCCCGTATGGAAGGACAAGCTGGACTATATACCACTTGAAAATGGGCTCAACTACAACTACACAGACCGAAATGTCTAGGGTTTCTTTGGTTAAAACATGATTACCATTAAAAACATTAATGAAAATATTATAATATATTAATATATTAAAATAAACATTAAATAATAATAAATATATGGTTAACGGTTCTAACTAATCCGATATAGGCCATATACCCATTACTTGGCGTGGTTATTGACCTTCGGCCCAGGCATGTCATAATTGCTATAAAAGAGATCTCTTAGTTTAACAATCATCGTCTCCTTCAATTTCTGGGTTTATTGGCTCGCGTTTTTTTGTCTCGTCTCCTGCAATTTCTGCGTTTATTGGCTCGCTTTTTTTTCTCTCGTCTCCTGCAATTTCTGGGTTTATTGGCTCGCCTTTTTTAGGTTCGCTAATGGTTAGAGAACCTGTTATCCAATTTCTGGTTTTATTCCCTGGCGTGTTTTTTCTTTTGTGGTAATAGTTACCTCTCCGTCGCGTCGCGTCGCTTTCTCCTTCACCAACCTATCATGGCTCCTGCTTCAGATTTACTCTCCAACCTTCCAGATCACTTGCTCAGCTTCATCGTTTCTAAACTCCCAATTAAAGAGGCCGTTAGGTCTTCCATTCTTTCCAGGAGGTGGAGATATCTATACAACCAAATTCCCGAGCTTACTTTCTCCCCGGATCTTCTTATGGGCATGTCCATGATCCCCAATCCACTCGCCATTGCACAAATGGGGAATATAATCTCCAACTTTCTGCTCTTACATTCCTCTGATCTCGAAAGCTTCTATCTCTATACCAGAGGCGACTGGCATTTTACTTACCAGAATATATGTAAATGGCTGCACTGTGTAGCGTCCAAGAATGTCGAAGCCCTCTCTCTTTGCCATTTCGGCCCTCTGCATCGAAGGGAAATCTTACCTCCTTCCGTTTTCTTATGTGAAAGACTCAGTAGCCTCACACTCTTCGACTACATTATCCCCCGAATTCCAACCAGTTTTGGTGGATTCAAACATCTGACTCATTGCTTCTTCCGTAATGTGGAATTAAGAGATGAGAGTTTAGCCCTATTTCTTTCTCATTGCCCGCTTCTCCAGACACTTCATCTGGAGTCTTGCGCTGTGCCGCAGAATGTCACTATTTCGGCTCCTCACATTGAACATTTATCTGTGGAAAGTCCCGATAACCCGGTGGAGATTTTAACCATCAACTGCCCGAAGCTTAGACATCTCTGGTTATGTCGTATTATCAGAGATTTGAGAGTGAATGGGCTCTTGTTTAAGGAGCTATCTTTGGCAGTTACGCACCTTTACATGGATAGCGATGGACCTGTAGAGATGTCATTGGATGATGGAAGAAACAATTTATGGGCGGAGATAACGGAAACATTCAAATTGCTGAGAAATGTATTCGTAAGGAATGACAACATTGATGTTTCTACTACCGACCTTGAGCTTCCTCTTCGTCATCTTGAGCGTATTGGGCTTCCTCTTCCTCATCTTGAGCGAATGTCCATGTGTGGCATGGTTTGTCTGGTAGGAATTCGTTTTCTTAATTGTATATGTTATATGTTTGTGTTGTGTAAGAAGGATTTTTTTGTATGGGGTGGTGATTTGTATTGGTTTTCAATTTAATGCAGATTTTAGCCAAAGATCGCCTTCCTGCAACAAGTTTACAGTCTCCACTACTCAATCTTCGGAAGGTATACGCACGTCTGCGCAATTATGATGAGATGGAGATCGCTGTGTTGGTCTGGTTGCTTGGGAACTCCCCTGCTCTTGAAACCATGGATGTCCTTGTACCACCACCGCGAGAACAAAGCTGGAGAGACGAAACGTGCGTACAGCTTTTAAGGAGAATGTTGGATTCCAATTACAGGACACCTTCGGCTCCTGCAAGAGTACGCGTAACCGAGAGTAAATACGAATTTATATGAGGATTTGTGTAGGGTAGATGTATCATGATTATTGCTTCATGATGATGATGTGTTTCTATTTATTTATGGGAGAAGTATTAAGTGTTAAGATGGATTTAGATATTGCTTGATGACTGATGTGGCAATATGGTTATGTTTCTTATTGCATTTTGCTATGTTATTTATCAGAATGTAAATTACCCAATTACCATTGGGTCTGGTTAAATTTGGATTCGTTTTGTTTGATTGTGATATACATCAAAGTTAATTATGTGAGATTGTAATGTTGAACCAAAGTTAATTATGTGAGATTGTAATGTTGAATCAAAGTTAATGTTATGTTTTATTGTTTCATTTGTTTATGGGTAAGTTTTATTATGATTGTATTTGTTGATATCTCATGTTGTATTACAAGATTTAATGTAAAGTTTTGTAATGGGTGGGTTCGCTTATGCTTCGAATAATTTTGTTGTATTTTGATGTGCATTAAGTGTTATGTTGTGTTGCTTCCTATATTGTATTGCGGCATGGATCAAGTGTTTTGTTGTGTTACAACATTAGTGAAGGTGCACATTGTATTGCAACAATTTTCCATGCTCATGCTTTGTTATGGTTAGATTCATTAATTGCTTTTCTTGGATTATAAGATTCAATGGGAGTGCTTTCATTGGATTCCAACATGCATCAAGAGTTTAGGTTGCATTACGACATTTATGAAGGCTCATACTCAATTTATTTTATGTTGTATTATGGTTATGTTATTTAATTAATTTTGTCTTATAACAAGATTTATTATTACATTTTTCAAATGTTGTGTATAATTTTTTATTCATAAAGGTTATGTTTCACAAAATTTGTGAAGGGTTATGATGGATTACATCATTTGTTCCTTGCAGTGCTGGTATTGTCACATTGTAACATTGATAAATGGTTATGGTTATGTTGGGATGCGATCTTCACAATGGACTTTCTTGGATCACAATGTTCCTACTCGGTTACAACTCAATATGGTTGTGTTGCTAAATGTAATTTGTTGCAATTCTACATAACTATTAAACAAATTGATGACAATAATCATCATAACGTGATGTAACCATGTGGGATTGTGGGAATTCAATAATTAGCCTTGAGAACGTCGTATAAGTTAAGACTTTCAAGTTCCTATAGCTCCTTGAATGATCATGTTTAATGGTTCTGCATTTTCTCCTTGACTGAAATGTTGAACAATGGTTTCAAAACAAAGATGTTACTTGTCAGAAAATGAGGATGGAGAAGCTAATGTAGAATGTGAGAGATCTCGTATGGATCCACTTGAATGACAATTTTAAATGAAATCTGTTGGGTATTCTAAAATATTATTTCAATTTGTAGTACTACTCCACACATGGACCAAGTCAAAAACTCTGTGACTAAGAGTTTCAATGTCTCACACTTGAGTAGTATTAGGGGGAACAAGGTGAGACAACATCTCTCACTCATCCATTGCATTCTCAGTATTGATTTCTTCTTGATGTGTATAATCATATTCTTCAATGGTCTCTAATGACACATGTATCCTATTGGCATGCCAAACTCGATATCTTAAGTTTCTCTAATTGTGAATAATAATTGTTGTGATCATGACAATATCCATATCAATGTTTTTGAATGGTTTATAGAGTAGTAATTCACTAAGGAAAAATAACTTGAAGGAGTTTGAATTGTCGTTAGGAAATTCAGAAAACCGTGGCCATACTTGAACTATCGTCGATACATCTCTTAGATTCCATGGTTCTTTCTTATGTTGTGCACTGAAAGACCGAGATCATGCAGTATCAATCAATGATAAGTGCTCAAGGAATTTGTTAGCACTGGAAACTTACCAAAGGTTGTGAAGGCTTATTCTGAGGTAACAACAAAACCACTTTTGAAGGGAAGACTGGATTTCTTCTCTTTCGAGAGGGATCTCTCACAAAATATTAACAATTTCAGATATATACAAGTGAAAAATGTGTATTGTTTGTAAGATTGGTTGAAATAGGACACAGGACCATTCAGCTATGGAGTCATGGAATGGAATATATATAACAGAACTTTATGCAAGGCGATTTTAACACAGAGGAAAGAGAGCTACCCAGTCATAATCAAATTATAATTGTCTGGTGGAAAATGAAGAACATGAATAGACCATCAACACAGAACATTAGGAAATGAATTCTATATTAATTTTAGAAGAAAAGTTTGTGGACCTTTGAAAAGAATAGCTAGAGCGTGCTAACATGAATTCTAGAACTATTATACCCTCATTCCAGAAGTGAATGAAAACAAAATGAACAGATAAACTAGAAAAACATTCACATGAGAAAGGAAAATACATGTTGCGACATAAAATAACACATGAATATTTGGAAAAACACCAACTTCACATCTGCAATTTTATTAAGAAACACTTGAAAACATACAACTCCAAAATTTCTCGGGTTCCAACCCTTTCTCCCTCTGTAGGAGGTAAAATTATAATGTCTCGGACCTTCTAGACCGACCTTAGAATCAAAATAAGTTACAAACCAAAGAAAAAAATTCTCAGACAAACTCGAACGTGGCGTATACGCCATGATTTACATAAGACATAAATAAACCGCAGACAGCTAAAAAATAGGCTTAACATCCCCTCCTGCATATCCCAGCTAGTGACAGCTATGCAAAACCTGAAAGAGATTTTTGTAACTAGCCATGTTCTCGACAAAAACTATGTATTATTTTCTCCAAATTCACCTCCACCTCCTCGAAATCTTCCTTTGAAACTGATGACTCACATAGTAAATTTGTAAATTTCTCGAAAAATACTCTATGAAGATATTTTAAATTCTCCCAACTTGTCATACCTATGTAAATATTGAAGGCGGTTTTTTAATATAGGCCTGTTAGGAATACAAACCTCTCTCAGTTTTGTAAAAATCAACTCCATTTTTCTGAAACAATTCTTTGAATTTGATGGCTGAAATGGTCATTTTCAGATCTGAACATTTTCCCTATGAAGATGACTTTTATTCTCCCAATTCCTAGCACCTGTGTGAAAACGGAGATAGGTTATCGTATTTGGATATTTTATAAAGACAAACATGTCTCAATTTCTCAAAATTCCTCTTCATTTGGTGTAAACAGACGCTTGAAGTTGATGACTCAAACAATCATTTGTAGGGAAAAAACTCATCGGGTTGCTTCAAGAAATGCATGTAAATTCTCTTTATGATAAATATGATATCTGAAAACTGTCATCACCAGAATCAAACAAAAGTGTAGAACCATGCATGATTAATGGTGAATTGACACCCAATTTAGCCTTAACATGTTGAGTATTCACCTCTAGTGATATAGGTGCCTTTGAGCATACATAACACAATCTGTCAGGTTTCAAACTCAAAGAATGGGATAAAAACACATGTTTTTATTTTACCACTATATAAAATTTCACCCTATTCTGAAACATTAACTAAACAATACTTTTACCCAGAAAGTTTTACAGCCACCAATTTGCTTTTCCAATTCAACACATGCCCTAAAATTCCCACCATTTAAAATTCTGCTGATTGAAAAATTGACTTACCTCATGCAAGTTCACAACGCGGAATTTTCCTCATCCCTGGATTTGATTAGCTGGGTGACGGAGGTTGGACATGCATTTTCAATTTGACCATGAGTAGTTTTATTTCGCGAATTTGAAAATGTAGTTTCTCCATGCAAGTTGATATCGCAGAATTTGTTTTGGTCATTGGATGACTTGGGATTTGATCTGTGTCTTTAATCCATTGTGATTCTACCATCTGCTACTATTTCTTTGTCCTTGTGCATAATTCCCAACCTAAGTAGAATTGTGATTCCATCGCCAATGTTTCTAGCACTCTAATTGTGGTGTTGTACATGCTTCTACAATCTCTGTAGTCTCTAGGCGTGCAATACATTCATGACCCCGTAGCGACTTTGATACTTTCATTTTAAGTGCTTCAGTCAAATTATACCCAATGTGTGCAAACATTTTGCAGTACATCTATCAATAGATTCCATTAGTGTAGCAACCGTCAAATTCTCCTTTTCTTCTTTAGCATTTTCAATAACAGGATCTGCGTGGAATATTAGGATGAGCACTCATGAAAGGATAAAAATGAAGCTCCATGTAAAGAACCATTTTATCATGATGTATTTCCACATTTCCAGCCTTCTCAACCTATTCAAGTACCTCAACAGAATCACAGAAGAATATAGTTGCGAAAGATTTCCAATGCTTCTTGTTTTTAAGTGCAAAGAGCCAAAATCCTCATAACCACTATGGCCATCTCCATGAGCGTGGAAAACATGAGAAAAAGTCCTCTGTGGGTGAATCCACGCGTTCTTGGGGATGTTTCCGATGTTTTTATTTTCTTTATGAATTGTATTATCCCAAGAGTTTCACTATATGCTAAGGAACAAGAAAGGTAATACTTTGGGAGCTAGGCGCTTGGTTTGTTTGATTTCTCACTTTGCTTGGTATGTGGCAGGTTGGTGTGCGAGCCTATTTTTTGACTTTATGCCAAAGAATAAATAACCTGGAGCCTATTTTTTGACCTTATGCCAAAGAGAAAATAACCTAGTAATATCTTAACACTTACCATATCTTGAGCGCTTGGCTCTTGAGCTTAGCCTAAAATATCTCCACTCTTTACTTTTGGGTTTATAAAAGTAAACTCCATTTATTTTTATAAAACCTAAATTTAACCCACTTTTATATAGCGCTTGGCTCTTGGGCTTGGCCAAATATATCTCTTAGTAAAATATCCACATTTACTTTTTAGTAAAATATCCACATTTACTTTTTCTATAAAAATAGCCACTCTTTACTTTTGGATTTATAAAAATAAGCTTCATTTATTTTTATAAAACCTAACTTTAACCCATTTTTATATAAAATATGCTTGGTAAACTTCTTATAAGATTTATCCATAATGAATAAACATCTTCCTTAATTAAAAAATATTTCATTTTTAACCAAAGGCCTTTAAACTTCAAAAATTTTAAATGATTTAGTAAATGACTCATGCCCCAAAGTTAGCCAACCACCCACAAAATCTTTGGTTTTCATAATGCAACAACACCAATTCTCGCAAGCATAAAATAGTGCTAATGGAATGGAGGTTTGTTTTCGTATAGGTCAAGAAACCCATATTTCATCGAAAATTTGTTATTATCCAACTTGGAAGAAACTCTTTTGAATATTTTCCTACCTACACTAATCGAGACAAATCTACGGATAGAAATAATAAAGGAAAGATTTAGCAACATATGACAGGTTTCATGTTCTCCTATATCTCAATCGATAATTGTCTCATCAAGAAAATTATTATATTCCCCTATTGAGGGATCTTGAGAGTTAACAACATTGGAAATTCTTGTCAACATGTTTTGATATCTTTCTCATCTTATCTCATATTTTGAAGCATATTTTGTAATGTTTTGATATCTTATCATCATCACGTTTTCTCAGGTATTTCTTGTTTTTTGGGTAGAGGGATCCAAGTATGCAGAGTGGGTACTTATTGGATGCAGAATTTAATTATGCATCCAATGAGCTCTCTTGATCGAAATTTGAGTAAACAGAAAGGGAGATGTGTCGAAAATATGAAGAAAAAAAGTATTTTCTTTAAGGTTACCTATCCCCAAATTTATATTAATTTTTTTTTAAGACCTATACAGTATTTCAAATTTAAAGAAATTTCATTGGCTAACACATGACGACATGGAATTTGCATTCGATTTGAGTTGAAATTTCCTCTAATGTTCCTAGGAGGATCCATACTATCAACGTGCTCCCCCTTTATTCAAGTAGGGTTCATATATTCTACCTACTCTTCCTTTCTGAGGGGAGTCCATATCTTCAACTTGTTCCTCCTTTCCAAGAGATTCCATATCTTCATCATTTGTGGTATCATTACTATTCCTCCTTGGGAGGAAAGTATTTTCGAACTACACCTATCTTGTCATGGAAATATTCAAACTTTACTCGAGATAGAGGCCTGATTAGTACATCATAAACGTTCTCATTTGTACTCACATACTAGAGATTTATAGCTCCCTTTTGTACCATATCCCTTATAGAAAAATATTGGATTTATATGTGCTTTGATTTATCATGGAACACCAGATTATTTGTCATCTTTATGAAACTCTGGTTTTCACAAAGAATTATTGTGGTATCTAACTCTATGTCAAATAGTATTGACATCAGTTTCTGAAGCCATATTGCTTCACAACTAGTGAAGCAAACTACTATGCACTCTACTTCAGTTGTACTGAGAGCAACACAGGATTGTTTCTTATTAAAACATGAGATCATGGTGGATCCCAGACAATAACATCCACTTGATGTGCTCTTCCTATTTGTGGCACTTACTCGCCAATATGAATCTATATATCCATACAATTTGTAGTCATGGTATCTACCAAAGTAAAGTCCCATGTCTATTGTACCTTTTAGGTACCTTACCACATGCTTTATAGCTATCAATTTAACTCGTATAGGTTCACTAGATATTACTTAAGGTGTTCGCAATGAAGCATATATATGGCCTTGTATTTGTCAGATACATCAAAGATCCAATGATCTGTTTGTAATAAGTCATGTCCACTAACTATGATGACTGATTAGATAACAACTTCAGGTTGGTGTCCATGGGTGTGGCCATGGATTTACAATCCAACTATTCAAATATTTTCAATATTTCTACTGCATACTTTCTTTGGTTCAAAAATATTCCTGCTAGGCTCTCTCACACTTCTAGCCCTAGGAATTAATGAATCAATCCAAGATCTTTCATCTCAAATTCTTCAGTTATCTTCTACTTGCATTATGTGATATGCTTCTCATTTCCAGTCAGAAATAGATCATCTACATACAATAATAGTATGACTCATTCATCATCCATAACCTTCATGTAAAGGTTAGAATCAACTTTACTCTTGGTAAAGCCCAAGCTTGTCAAAAACATATCTATTCTACCATACGAAGCACTAGGATCTTGCTTCAGTCCATACATATCCTTTTTTAACTTACATACATGAGTCACTCTGTCTTTGGATTCAAATCCTTGTGGTTGTTCAATGTAAACCTCTTCTTCAATCATACCATTAAGGAAGGTTGTCTTTACATCCATCTAGTGTAGATCCCACTTCATCATGGAAGCAAGTGCCATGATGGTTTTGATGGAAGTGTACCTTGCTACTGGAGAAAATGTTTCTTCATAATCAAGTAAATAAAAGTACATGGAAATGATTTACATGTACCAATAGTCTTTAGCATGAAGATATTTCAAATTATTTCTTCATGAAAAATACTGAAACATCGATGCATATATTGCAACAATATGTGGATAGTTTAAGATGTTATTGATCCTCCATCTATTTCTACTTTTTCCAAATAAAGGTGCATAATTAGGCATAACTTTATGTAGGTCTGACCACTTCATATCAACTACACTTAGAGTGAAGAACAATGTCGAGTAACCAATTTGTGTTATCATATCAGTAAGCTCACTACAACATATGTTCCAGCAATCCTTTGTTCCTTGAAGACGTGTTGAGGCCTGGAAAATCGCAGGCAACAACAGCAAGGGATTCTCCCCGGTCAACGTTCCCAACTAGCCCTGTGACTATTTGGTGTAGGGAATCCATCTGATTTGCGGTCCGACTACCGTAGGTCAAGTAAAAAAAAAAATTTACCAGTTGCGGCCCGGTCCACTGTATATATTTTGTATTTTTTAGTTTTAAGTATGACATGCAAATGCCTATTTAAAATGTAGATTGATTGAGAATGCAAGGAGTGTTCACAATGTGATGCACAGGTTCTTACCTCTCGTCTTAGGCTCTCTTGCATCTAAATCACACACACACAGCAATAAATTAAAACTAACTACCTAACCTATCCCTAGGGAGAAAAATTATCACTTGTTAATGAGTAATGGATTTCGTGCGTGTATTATAAAAAGAAATTACAGTTAGCTGATACTTCTTTCAAACACATGAACATTCAAAGATATTTGAACAACCAAATAGCCAATTGTTTATGAACAACATTCATTACTCATAGTGGAAATTCTCATAAAATAAACCAGAGATCACTCATACAAGAACATAGGTTCAAAGAGTTAGAATGATCTCACAGTTAATGGACAAAATAGTTCCTCTTCAACAAATCCAAAGCATAACATTTGAACATTCCACCAATATTTCTCCAACAGGCAAACTGTAGTTTTTTATTGCAAAAGGAAATAGTTCTTCTTACAATATGTCTTCCAATCTAACTGGGAAAAAGTCCCCTTTCCTTTCTAGATTCTCTATATTTATACAAAAGAACAAAACTATTGGGCTGCCCATGCAATGACTCTTGGGATTCCCCAACTCTTCACCTCCCACATTTTCTTCCATTAAGTGTTTACAATATATTACAATAAAATGAATAAGATGCTCATGAGGAGGGTCCTGCTTGACTATTCAAAAATGTCTTCCATGCTGAAGCTTCCGAGGGAATACTTTCGAATTCAGAAGGTTCTAGGAAACGAATATTTATTTCAAACTTAGAATCCTGATTTATTATGACTTCTATTCTGGCTGTGCTCAGGCGAAGTTGGTCTTGTAATAGCTACACACTAACCGTGAAATGATCCACTTCATTCCTCAGGGTCTATTTGTCTAAATATTTAATGCACTGTATCCTTTGTTCATCTTCATGATACCTCCTTTGTAAAATTTCCAAAAACAGGCTGTGGTCTAGAAAAGTATCCATTCTTTGGTCAGCCTCTACCTGGCATCGATTATAAGTGATCAGAAGTCTCCTGAAGAATTTTGCAGAAGCCCCTTTTGTCTTCTTAACATCCTTCTTGAATTCCTTGGCTTTGTTTATGGAAAACTCTAGTAAATCATAGTCTTGCCTTAGGGCTTACTGATCTTTTGATGGTAGATCTGCAGGGGTTTCTTTATTCGTTTCTAATCTCGCCATCCTTCCTATCAGGACTTCTAAGATGTCTTTTGATCTGTCAACAAAATATGAAGAGGTTTTCAAAATATCTTCCAGCCAACTGTCCACCTGCAAGACCTTGTACCTCTCTTCCTCTATGGCCACTTGCAGCTGGTGCATCTTGCTTCTCTATGCCAGAATGTGCTCCTTGAATGGTTGAAGACTGACCTGCTGTTCCTTGGCTTCTTCTAGGGCTGCTGTCAACAAGGTAATCTGTTCTCTAAGTTCTACATTCTGCCCCTGAGATTGCCTCTCAGATCCCTCCAAGGTAGCCTTCTGTAGCTCCAGCTCCCCTATCCTGCCTAGTAGCTACTCCTTTTTTTCCCTCAACTCTTGACATTCTTGCTGCACTTTCTCCATACTTTCTTGTGCAGCCTCCATAGATCTCTTCTCTACTTGGAGGGACTGGAGCTCATCTTTTGAAGACTTTATTTCTCATTGTATGTCTTCAAACTTTCTTTTCAACCTATTATTTTCTTCTCTTTCTTTTCTTAGGGTATCTCTAAGCTGCGAAGAGGACTTCTTTGACTATTCAAGATCAGTCATTATTTGATCTACATTGTCCTCGGAATCATGGATCAATGCAGCCCCCGCTCTGATAGTGAACTTGGGGTCCTTGTCGGTCCCATATAAAACAATTGTATCATTAATCATTTTACTGGATTGCCCCCCAGTTTCGACCTTTCTCTCAGTTCTCTTTACTATCCTTTTTATTTCCCTATCATAAAAGATACTGTTGGAATTTGGTACCTCCTCCCCTTTCTTCTACTCAAACGGTATTATCCTAATGGTGGGGACCAAAGCCTATCCTGGTGTGCTGCCAGTAGCTGCCTCAGGATCTTGAATACCAAGGTTCCCCAAGTCCTGAGCCTGAATGTCTGTTGTATTGGAAGTTGATTGCTTTGTCACTGTCTCTGTCAGCTTTAGCTTTTCTACTTCCTACTTCTTCAGCTCCTCATCCATCTTTCTTTTCTTTTCTTCTTCCTCACTCTTGGCAGCTTCTTCTACCTTTCTGGCTTCCTCTTGTGCAACTCTTCTCTTTTCCTCCTCTTCTCCTTTGAGCCATCCTTTGGCCTCTTGTGCTAGTCTCCTAGCATCTTCATTTCTTTTTCTAGTTTCCTCCGCCTCGGCTTTTGCTTGCTCATCCTGTCCTTTTCCACCTTTGGTGGTGATTTTCTTCTTAAACCTTCTTCTTAAGGCTGTCATATTTTGTGCACTACAGAAAATGGATTCTTCTCTGTCCCAGAGGATGATGTATTCAGAATGTACATTTGCCTTTTTGCAGTACTCTGCAACCTTATTCCGGGAATCATTCATGTGGAAACGCATTTCCACAAAATGGAATTTCCCCAACTCTTCCATGAATTCGTCGGCTTTCTTCACCATAGTAAACTTCTAGCTTCCTAACCTGAATGGAAAAGGAGGGTAAGCTACTTTCTTATGTTCAAACAAAAATATCCCTATGCCATCTAAAAATACTTGTCTAACTGCCTCTTTGTGGACTACATAGTCAGTGGCATACTTAGGCAATAGTGAGGGTGCTCTGGAGCATCTAAACATTCTGAAATATAATCCCTTCTCTGTCAAGTAATAGTCTGCATATTCTTCAATCACCTGCAATGCCTCCTCCGGCATGTAGTTGCACTCTTTCAAGAAAATCAGGGTATATAATGGCATAATGAAGTGCTCACACACTTCCCTATAGTGACTATGGTATTTATGGGCCCACAGTGGCTTGTATGCTGAGTAGACTGGTGTTCTTTCCTGGTCCCAGATACACCTCAGATTGGGGAAGGGTTGGTTGCACAGTATGCAATCTATCAGTATAGAGCTCATGTAGAACTCTAATCTCTTCTGAGACACCCCTCCTAATGCTGATGCAATGCAGGCTAAGAGGTTGTTGGACACAATGTTTGCCCAGTTGAAAACTGTCCCTTGTGTTGCAACATAGAAAATGATAGGCACCCACTCCAATTTGAATCTTTTACCATGGGCCCTCCCGAAAATCCTGTTCAGCATTAGGGAAATGAACCTGTAAGGGGTTCTTAGACTTGTAGTGTCATATTCCTCGGTCGGCCTAGTTCTAAAGTTCTTGCCAGGCATGAGCATCCTGTTCAGTGTATTGACTAGGTCCATCCTGATTTCCTTCAGCCAGTCCTCAGTCAAGTACACCTGTGCTTCTCGTAAGTGGTAGGCCAGTGCCACATACCCAGGGCTATAAGCAGCATAACCCTGTTTAGCAACATTTTCCAAAATCATGGTGGTTACATCTGCCATGGGCAGAATCCACCCAATCACCTCTGAGCATGGAAAGAGCTCAGGTCTAGTAGCAATTTTCATCAAGGAATATCTCTCTATATTGGCATAGATGGTTTCTTCTTCAAAACCTATGTCAAGTACTTCTCGATGCATTATCAATCTGTAAATTCCCCCCATTTAATATCCGGGTTCCACACCAACTATGTATTTGGTGTCCTCATAGGTGTATTCGACTCTAGTAACGATTTCGACTTCGGGTTCCTCTTCTACCATGGGGGCCTTTTTCTTCTGACGTTTAGACATCTTGGATTCTAAGGAATTTCCCTGTCATGTATAGAAATTGCTTTTAGGTCCTATTGGGTCATTTGCAAATAACATTCAAAAAACAGGCAACTGTATAAGCATTTTACCTCATCTATGCTAAACATGAGTGCAGCTATGAAGAATACACAATAAAGCTCAAACCCAAATTCTCCTTCCCAAAAAAGTAAAACCAACTCATGCCCAACAATTTGCGGATTTAACTTAGAAAATTACGTCCTTCCAATAACGAGGAATATCCCCCCCCTCTCGTCAACATGAACACAGTCCCGAAACCCCCTCTCGGCGCTATGACCTACACACTACATGAAAAATGAAAGGTTCCTAATCTCAAATGAGTGTACTACAAGTGGTAGCACACTAGAAGACAAGGGGAAGCTACTTGCTGTAAAACGCTCACTTCACGATCTGGCTGGGTAATGCAATTCTAGGCTAGACTGGTTCGGGGTTTGGATTCGAATTTGAATAGTCTCACCCTAAGAGGGAAGTAAAAAAAACATCACGGTATTGTTTCATGAAGACGAGGGATACCAAACTATGGAACCAGACTCACGGCATCCTAGCAGAAAACCATGAAAACGCCCCCCCGGACAGCCACACGCAGACTGGGGGAAACTGGTGTGGACAGTGTAACGGCCATCTGCACCAGTTTCCCCAACAATCGAGTGTGGTCTATAAAAACCTCAATGGCCATAGGAGTCATCATCAAACAACTAAGAAACCCCCCATGGGGCAGCCATACTACTTAACTCGATAATATATACAGGCCAAGATGGGAAAACCTAGGAAAACACTAACCTTAGAGACAACAAAAGTAGTTCGATCAATCAAACATAATGGAAAAATGGGCATAAGGGCCTACCTGGAACTGTGCTGCATGACTGGTGGAGGAAAACTGGTAAACTTCCATCGTAGAGCCTCCTAGGAGCGAAGGTACCGACAGCAAAAATCTTGGTCTACTCGAGCAAAAACGACAGCACGGAGAAAAATCCAAAATAACAATAAAAAATGAAACACCCCAAACCCCACTATATATACATCGTGGTCAACATGAAATCGGTGGGGAAATAAGATCATCGGGAGACGGAAAAACTATGGGATCAATGATTATGTTACTATCTCCTCCGCAATAGCGAATGAAGAAAATGTCAGAACACCTGCAATGGCATTGGCTAGAGAGACAAATCGACACTCGCATCGGATGCAAGACTAGGGATTCAAGTCAAAAGATGATTAGAGAGCCACAACGGCGAACCCGTAAAAGAAACCAAGTTCCACATACCAGCAAAACGGAGTAACAATAAACATGTCTCAAGTGAAAACATCGATCAAATGGATAAGAAAAAATCAAACTATTGGAAGCATAGTGCTTTCTAGAGCCGCAATGGCAAAAGTTGAAAAAACCAAGGACTGGCGAGACAAAACGGCGGGGTTCAGAAGAGGATGAAACACTGTTGGACAACTTCACAAAACCTCTTTCGGAACGGTGGAGGACGTATAGGAAAAGGCTCCAACGGCATCTCCAAACAGCTGCCGATAAAGAAAAAACAACAGAGACCAAATACACTTGACTTCAGACTTGATGTCCGGTTCTTTTCCACAACGGAGGACGTGCAGACGACTAGAATCCCGACTCAAAAGTCCAAAACACTTCCAATGGCAAGGAAAAATTAATTCAAACATTAAAACATTTCCCACATAAAAGTAATCTTTATTCAAACATCAAGCAAAACCAAAAACTGAGCAAAAAATGAATCAAAGGAGGGTCCCAAATTTTTTTTGAATTTTGGGAAATCGTTGCAGTTGCAACAATTGGCGACTACCTAGTGAACCCCAGATTTCTGAATCAACTTCCTCCCAGTAAAATACTTTTTAATCATCAAGATCATAAGTTTGAATTCTTCTAGATGCTTGTATTCCTAAGATGGCAAACACATGCATTTAAATCATTGATGTCAGTCCACTATTTCGGGAGGGAAACACAAAATATTTGAAGTCTGAATAACTCTTCTGAGGCTTTAGTGGGTGAGTTTTATTTTACCTCTGTTTGTGGGTAGTTTCTAGCTCAGACACCACAGGATCGTAATATATGGAAAACATAACTTATTCATTTGTTCCTCATTCCCATGCCACTTGCACTTTTGTGCCTTTTTGAACTTTTGTTCTTATGAGTCCCCCATCTGCTTCTCTTTCTGAATTTTGTTTTTTTATTCAGGCTCTTCCATCCATAGTGTTCTTTTGTGTGAGAGATGTATTTAATTTTCAGCTCATGGACGGAGAAGAAATTTTAGCAGATTGATATTCATATTTCTGATACTTTGCTTTGATATGTATTGCTTCTTTTAGGAGTTTTGACTCTTAACAGCCTTTAGCATTTTGAAATCATAGCATAGGATCATTTATATATAATAAACTGTTTACCTTGCTTCCTTTCCGTGGGTCCTTTTCTATCACTCCCTAGGACATCTTAGATGTGAAATGGATGGAACCTCGAAATAGTATTCCAGACCTCTTAATTCTAAGTTATTTTCAGGGGTTAAGCAGGACTTCAATGAGTGCATAGCCATTTAGGAAAACTACCTACTAGAAGACATTCTATCATTTCAAAATTAAATGCACAGTCTTTTCCAAAAGATTTCAGTTAGTCAAGAACCCTGATTCTTTCCATGCAACCAAAAGTTTGCCTCTTTTATTCAAAAACAAACCAAAATAACCAGAAATAAAGCGGTAAATCAAAGCAAAACTACATCAAATTATTTATGTACAAAGTCATTAAATCAAAAGAAAAATAAAATTATGCCCACCCCTGAAAATCTTTCAACTTATGATTCAAGGGGCTAGGGTGGGTTGCAGACATGAGATACCTAACCATGGTCTAACTTTGCTATTTTTGAAACCATGTCTACCGAGTTACAATCAATCTCATCAGCCTATGAAATTTGAAGGAGATCAGGATGAGTGTCAATCATATTGTTGGTTTTTTTCTGAGGCATGATATCTTAGTTCAAGCTCTGTTAGATAATTCCCCAAAACAGAATTAGCAGATGCATTACCTTCTTCCAACTTAGTGATATTGTGTTTCATGTAAGGTTCTCTCAAAATTTTGATCCAATTTGGGATTCCCTTATGAGGCAACCACAAATGTGACCAATCTGAAGCAAAATACCCCTTTAACCTTGCGGACTAGTCTCAGTTAAGAATAAGTCCATATCCATCTGGTATGTTAGCCACCACAATATCAATAAGTTGACATATCTTGTTATTTGCAGATAAACAAATGAGAACATTCTCCATTTATCCCACTACTTTGACATTAGTTGTGTCTAGTTAAGTGACTTCCCAAGCAGTAGGTTTTGGCTGCCCATTAATTTTTTTGCAAACTGTGAGTGGCATAACATTCACTGATGATCTAGAATCTAGTAAACAATTATGCACCTTATGATTTAGCATTTCTAGAGTCAAAAGAAAAGGTGGGGTTATAGCTTTCTCTTCCCCAATTGATTCGACCTCTTCCTCCATAGGTTGGTTTTCAATGGGCATCTCTTCTTCTGGCTCTTCAGGCTTTTCAGTATTTTCTTTGTTAACACCTACTTGTTCTTCCATAGGTTTAGCAGGCTTGTTGATTTGCTCCGTCTCTTGGCTGAAAATGGTAATTTCGGGTACTTTATATTCAACATTATTCTTTGGTTGTCTCCTGACATTCTCTTGCAACTTTTTAATTTTTGAAATTATTGAATTATATATATTTACCAAACTCAAGTTTTTTCTTGTTGTTGGCATATTCTAAAGTTTAAAAATACTTTTTTTCTATATCAAACAGTGAGACACAATCCCATAAAAACATGGTATCATTTTCCTGTCTTTCTATGGTCGGATTACCTTTTTCCTCTTCATCACTGTCCTCAGTCAATTTAGAGTCCAAAAGCTGATTCATTACCAATGTCATTGAATTTAAACATTGAGGACAATTCTTTTCAGAATGGGGTTGTTGGTGAAAAGTGCAGAAATTATCCATCCCTACCTCTGTCAGATTCATTGATGCTGAGTCGTGTGGAGAGGTCTTGCATCGGTTGTTATCTTCCCTTTTTTTGTAATAAGGCTTATAAGATTTTTGAGCTTCTTTTTCCTTCTCCAAATCTATTATTCTGTTAGAAATCTTTTGCATCATCTTCAACATCCCCTCAAAATCATGTGATTTCTCCTCTTTAGGTTTAGACAGCAATAAGGTTCTTTTCTTGGCCGTTTTTTCTTCAAATCGCTCGGGATAGTCTTATATACTTTCCTTTTCATCCTCTACTCTTTCTGCTTCTTCATAAGTCTCTGCTAACGTAGGATTAACTTGAGCTTTTGCAAACATAGCCAAGTTAAGACCTAAAGCTGAGGTATAATACTCAATCAGAACTTTATCGGAAGGCTTATCAGTTGTAGAGAAGTTCTTGAGGTAAGCTGAAAATATTTGAGTGAAATTGTGTACCTTCTCATTCCTTTCTTTTTTTAAAGCACCCAGACCTTTCATTATTGCTGCATGCGTCTTTTGCGGTACATATTTGATTCTGAAAATCCTTTCAAAGGTATCCCAATATGGGATAGAGTTTGTAGGAAAACCAAAGTACCAGGATGCTGCTGCTCCTTTAAGGGTATGTAGAAAAATTCTACAAACAACATCCTAATATTCCCCATCCCTTAATCCTTCTATTTCCAAATATAAACTTTGCAAGTGGTCATCTACTACAACCTTCTCATTAGGATCAAACATAGGCAGCAACTTCTCAAAATCTTGAGGTAAGTCATGCAACGGAGGTGTTAGGTTCAAGGGTGATTTGGATTTCCAAGCCAGTGGTGGATTTGGTGGATTAGGTTGGTTTGCATTTACACCTGCAATGAATCTAGGTGGAGAGTGAGGGGGTGAAGGAACAGGAGTTTGCACAGGTGAACGGTAAGGTGTGTTTGGGCCTACTTGATTCAAAGGTTGAACAACCTCCTGTAATGCTCCTTCTACTAACTCTTCCAAGTCTCCAACCAACACTGAATATTTCAAGATGGGATGGTGTTTCTTCTTGTATTCTCTTTGGGGTAAATCAGGGATGATGGGTAATCCTCCAATACTCTTTACATAGGCCCGCATGTGTCTACTTAGATCATTTATCACTTGATTGTCCATAGCAAATAGATGTTCCCTATTCTCTTGAGTATTTGGATCAGGGCACAAACTACTTTTAAACTTATCACTGGTGGGGTTATTTCAATAAAATGGGTTTCCTCGGCCAACCATGCACTGGCGGCCCTCCTTCTAGAACCAGAAACTGTTGAGGCTTGGAAAATAGCAGGCAACAACAACAAGGGATTCTACCCAGTCAATGTTCCCAAATAGCCCGTGACTATTTGGTGTAGGGAATCCATCTAGTTTGCGGTCCGGCTATCGTAGGTCAAGTAACAAAAATAAAAGGTTTGACCGGTTGCATCCCATTCCACCGTATATATTTTGTATTTTTTAGTTTTAAGTATGACATGCAAATGCATATTTAAACTGCAGATTGATTGAGAATGCAAGGAGTGTTCACAATGTGATGCGCAGGTTCTTACCTCTTATCTTAGGCTCTCTTGCATCTAAATCACACACACACAGCAAGAAATTAAAACTAACTACATAACCTATCCCTAGGGAGCAAAATTATCAATTGTTAATGAGTAATGGATTTCGTGCATGTATTATAAAAAGAAATTACAGATAGCTGATACTTCTTTGAAACACATGAACACTCAAATATATTTGAACAACCAGATAGCCAATTGTTTATGAACAACATTCATTACTCATAGTGGAAATTCTCATAAAATAAACCAGAGATCACTCATACAAGAACATAGGTTCAAAGAGTTAGAACGACCTCATAGTTAATGGACAAAACCCTGAAAATGAAATAGTTCCTCTTCAACAAATCCAAAGCATAACATTTGAACATTCCACCAAGATTTCTCCAACAGTCAAATTGTATTTTTTTATTGCAAAAGGAAATAATTATTCTTACAATATGTCCTCCAATCTAACTGGGAAAAAGTCCCCTTTCCTGTCTAGATTCTCTATATTTATACAAAAGAACAAAACTGTTGGGCTACCCATGCAATGACTCTTGCCAGCTTCCCCAACTCTTCACCTCCCACATTTTCTTTCATTAAATATTTACAATATATTACAATAAAAGGAATAAGATTCTCATGAGGAGGGTCCTGCTTGACTATTCAAAAATTTCTTCCACATTGAATCTTCTGAGGCAATACTTTCAAATTCAGAAGGTTCTAGGAAATGAATATTTATTTCGAACTTAGCAGCCTGATTTCATATGACTTCTATTTTGGTTGCGCTCAGGTGAAGTTGGTCTTCTAATAGCTGCACACTAACTGTGGAATGATCTACTTCATTCCTCAGGGTCTGTTCGTCTAAAGCTTTAATGCACTGTATCCTTTGTTCATCTTCATGATACCTCCTTTGTAAAATTTCCAAAAACAGGCTGTGGTCTGGAAAAGTATCCATTCTTTGCTTAGCCTCTACCTGGAATCGATTATAAGTGATCAGAAGTCTCCTGAATAATTATGCACAAGCCCCTTTTGTCTTCTTAACAGCCTTCTTGAATTCCTCAGCTATGTTTATGGAAAACTCTAGTAAATCATAGTCTTTCCTTAGGGCTTGCTGATCTTTTGATGGTAGATCTGCAGGGGTTTCTTCATTCGCTTCTAATCTCACCATCCTTCCTGTCAGGACTTCTAAGATGTCCTGTGATCTGTCAACAAAATACGAAGAGGTTTCCAAAATCTCTTCTAGCCGACTGTCCATCTACAAGACCTTGCACCTCTCTTCCTCTATGGCCACTTGCAGCTGGTGCATCTTGCTTCTCTGTGCCAGAATGTGCTCCTTGAACGGTTGAAGACTGACCTACTGTTCCTTGTCTTCTTCTAAGGATACTGTCAACGAGGTAATCTGTTCTCCAAGTTCTGCATTCTTCCCCTGAGATTGCTTCTTAGATCCCTCCAAGGTAGCCTTCTGCAGCTCTAGCTCCCCTATACTACCTAGCAGCTGCTCCTTTTCTGCCCTCAACTCTTGACATTCTTGCTGCACTTTCTCCAGACTTTCGTGGGCAGCCTCCATAGATCTCTTCTCTACTTGGAGGGACTGGAGCTCAGCTTTTGAAGACTTTATTTCTCGTTGTATTTCTTCAAACTTTATTTTTAACCTATTATTTTGTTCTCTTTCTTTTCTTAGGATATCTTTGAGCTGGGAAGAGGACTTCTTTGACTGTTCAATATTAGTCATTATTCGATCTACATTGTCCTCGGAAGCATGGATCAATGAATCCCCCACTCTGATAGTGAACCTGGGGTCCTTGTCAATCCCATATACTATAGTTGTATCATTAATCATTTTACCGGACTGCCCCCCAGTTTCGACCTTTCTCTCGATTCTCTTTACTATCCTTTTTCTTTCCCTATCATAAAAGATAGTGTCAAAATTTGGTACCTCCTCCCATTTCTTCTGCTCAAACGGGATTAGCCTAATGGTGGGGACCAAAGCCTGTCCTGGTGTGTTTCCAGCAGCCGCCTCAGGATCTTGAATATCAGGGTTCCCCAATTCCTGAGCCTGAATGTCTATTGTATCGGAAGTTGATTTCTCTGTCACTGTCTTTGTCAGCTTTATCTTTTCTGCTTCTTGCTTCTTCAGCTCCTCATCCATCTTTCTTTTCTTTTCTTCTTCCTCGCTCTTGGTATCTTCTTCTACCTTTCTGGTTGTCTCTTGTGTAGCTCTTCTCTTTTCCTCATCTTCTCCTTTGATCCAGCCTTCAGCCTCTTGTTCTACTCTCCTAGCATCCTCATTTCTTTTTCTAGTTTCCTCCTCCTCGGCTTTTGCTTGCTCATCCTATCCTTTTCAACCTTTGGTGGTGATTTTCTTCTTAAACCTTCTTCTTAAGGCTATCATATTTTGTGCACTGTGGAAAATGGATTCCTCTCTGTCCCAGTGGCTGGTGTATTCAAAATGTACATTTTCCTCTTTGCAGTGCTCTACAACCTTATTCCAGGAATCATTCATGTGGAAATGCATTTCCCCAAAATGGAATTTCCCCAACTCTTCCATGAATTTGTCGGATTTCTTCACCATAGTAAACTTGTAGCTTCCCAACCTGAATGGAAAAGGAGGGTAAGTTGATTTCTTATGTTCAAACAGAAAGCTCCCTATGACATCTAAAAATACTATCTAACTACCACTTTGTGGACTACATAGTCAGTGGCATACTTAGGCAGTAGTGAGGGTGCTCTAGAGCATCCAAACATTCTGAAATATAATCCCTTCTCTGTCAAGTAATAGTCTGCATATTCTTCAATCACCTACAATGCCTCCACCAACATGCAGTTGCACTCTTTCAAGAAAATCAGGGTATACAATGGCATAATGAAGTGCTCACACACTTCCTTATAGTGACTGTGGTATTTGTGGGCCCACAATGGCTTTTATGCCGAGTAGACTGGTGTTCTTTCCTGATCCCAGATACACCTCATATTGGGGAAGGGATGGTTGCACAGTATGCAATCTATCAATATAGAGCTCATGTAGAACTTTGATCTCTTCTGAGACACCCCTCCTAATGCTGATGCAATGCAGGCTGAGAGGCTGTTGGACACAATGTTTGCCCAATTGAAAACTGTCCCCTATGTTGCAACATAGAAAATGATAGGCACCCACTCCAATTTGAAGCTTTTACCATGGGCCCTCTTGAAAATCTTGTTCAGCATCAAGGCAATGAACCTGTAAGGGGTTCTTAGACTTGCAGTGTCATATTCCCTAGTCGGCCTAGTTCTAAATTTCTTTCTAGGCATGAGCATCCTCTTCAGTGTCTCGACTAGGTCCATCTTGATTGCCTTCATCCAGTCCTCAATCAAGTACACATGTGCTCCTAGTAAGTTGTAGGCCAGTGCCACATACTCAAGGCTATAAGTAGCATAACCCTATTTAGCAACATTTTCCAAAATCATAGTGGTTACATCTGCCCTGGGCAGAATCCACCCAATCACCTCTGAGCATGGAAAGAGCTCAAGTATAGTAGCAATTTTCATCAAGAAAGATCTCTCTATATTGGCATAGATGGTTTCTTCTTCAAAACCTATGTCAGGTACTTCTCGGTGCATTATCAATCTGTAAATTTGCCCCCATTGATATTCAGGTTCCACACCAACTATGCATTTGCTGTCCTCATAGGTGTATTCAACTCTGGTAATGATTCCAACTTCAGTTTCCTCTTCTACCACGGGGGCCTTCTTCTTTTGACATTTAGAAATCTTGGATTCTGAGGAATTTCCCTGTCATGTATAGAAATTGCTTTTAGGTCATGTTGGGTCATTTCCAAATAACATTCAAAAAAGAGGTAGCTGTATAAGAATTTTACCTCATCCATGCTAAACATGAGTGTAGCTATGAAGAATAAACAAAAAATATCAAACCCAAATGCTCCTTCCCAAAAACTAAAACCATCTCACGCCCAACAATTTACGGATTTAACTTAGAAAATTACGGCCTTCCAAGAACGACGAATATCCCCCCCCTCTTGTCAACATGAACACAGTCCGAAAACCCCCTCTAGAAGCTATGACCTACATGCTACGTGAAAAACAAAAGGCACCTAATCTCAAATGAGGGCACTGCAAGTGGTAGCACACTAGAAGACAAGGGGAAGCTACTTGCTGTAAAACGCTCACTTCACGGTCTAACTGGGTAATGCAATTCTAACCTAGACTGGTTCGGGGTTCGGATTCAAATTTGAACAGTCTCACCCTAAGTGGGAAGTAAAAACAACATTGCAGTCCTGGTTCATGAAGACGAGGGTGACTGAACTGTGGAACCAGACTCACGGCATCCTGGCAGAAAACCATGAAAACGCCCCCCTAGACGGCCACACACAGACTGGGGGAAATTGGTGCAGACAGTGTAATGGTCGTCTACACCGATTTCCTTGGGAATCAAGTGTGGTATGCAAAACCTCAACGACCGTGGGAGTCATCATCAAAAAACTAAGAAACCCCCCACTGGGCATCCATACTACTTAACTCGACAATATATGTAGGCCGGGATGGGAAAACCTAGGCAAACACTAACCGCAGAGACATCAAAAGTAGTTCGACCAATCAAACGAAATAGAAAAATGGGCATAAGGGGATACCTAGCACTGTGATGCACGAATGGTGGAGGAAAACTAGTGAACTTCCACGGCGGAGCCACCTGGGAGCAAAGGTACTGACAGCAAAAATCTTGGTCTGCTCGAGCGAAAATGACAACACGGAGAAAAATCCAAAATAACAATAAAAAATAAAACACCCCAAACCCCACTATATATACGTAGCGATCAACATGCAATTGGCGGGGAAATAAGATCATCGGGAGACGGAAAAACTACGGGATCGACGATTATGTTACTATCTCCTCTGCAACGGCGAATGAAGAAAATGCCGGAACGCTCGCAATGGTGTTGGCGGGAGAAACACATCAACACTCGCATTGTAGCTCGCGAGACTAGGGCTTTGGGTCAAGAGATGATTAGAGAGACGCAACGGCAAAACCAAAAAACAAACCAAGTTCTGTAGACCAGCAAAATGGAGTAAGAATAAACATGTCTCAAGCGAAAACATTGATCAAACGAACAAGAAAAAAATCAAACTATTGGAAGCATAGTGCTTTCTAGAGCCGCAATGGCGAAAGTTGAAAAAACCAAGGATTGGCGAGACAAAATGGCGGGGATCGGAAGAGCATGAAACACTCTCGGACAACTTTGCAAAACCTCTTCCGCAATGGTGGAAAACATATAGGCAAAGGCTCCGACGGGATCTCCAAATAGCTGCCGATAAAGAAAAAACAACGGAGACCAAATACACTTGACTTTGGACTTGATGTCTGGTTCTTTTTTGCAATGGTGGACGTGCAGACGACTAGACTCCC
Organism: Pseudotsuga menziesii; assembly: GCA_001517045.1. Lineage (NCBI taxonomy): Eukaryota > Viridiplantae > Streptophyta > Pinopsida > Pinales > Pinaceae > Pseudotsuga > Pseudotsuga menziesii. Next base: position 132,787 of record LPNX010133206.1, read on the forward strand.
GACTCAAAAGTCCAAAACACTTCCGATGGAAAGGAAAAATTAATTCAAACATTAAAACATTTCCCGCATAAAAGTAATCTTTATTCAAACATCAAGCAAAACCAAAAACTAAGCAAAAAAACGAATCAAAGGAGGGTCCCAATTTTTTTTTGAATTTTGGGAAATCGTTGCAGCTGCAACAAGACGTTAACCAAAACACATCAATCATTTATCTAATTTGGTGTCTCGGAATGTATTCAGCTCCTTATGCAAATCTTTAATTTTTGTAGTTATGACATCTTCAATGTTTTTTTTTCACAAATACAGACATTGTTCCTTGGCTTTGATGTCTCATAATCATGTTTAATAAAAAAGATCAAACTAGGATGTTTTTCAAACCTATGATCATAATAATTGAGCAGGTGTAAACCATATTTGTGTAAATGAATGGTCTTCAAACATGGTTGCAACCAATCTGCAATGCTCGTGGGAAATAATGTTGGAAATTCCATGTCAAGAAAACCTTATGTGATGTATTCATTTATTTGAGACAACACTATCTTTGGACATTCCATCTGTAAATCTAATAAAGAATATTATATTGTAACAAATTTTTGTATCTCTTTTATTTCAAATTCTGCACTTGGCATTCTAGCTGTCAAAGACGAAGGATGTGTTTCAAGTTGATGATTTCCAAATTTATCAATCTTAGTATTGTTCTTTTTTTAATTAGTTATGTCGAAGTTTATGTAATGTAAACTAGAGTAGACATTTGTTGGATGATGGAAGAAACAATTTATGGGCGGAGATAACAGGAACATTCAAATTGCTAAGAAATTTATTCTTAAGGAACGACAACATGGATATTTCTACTACCAACCTTGGGATTCCTCTTCGTCCTCTTGAGCGAATTGGGCTTCGTCTTCCTCATCTTGAGCGTAGGTACATGTATGGCATGATTTGTCTGGTAGGAATTCATTTTCTTAATTGTATATGTTATATGTTTGTGTTGAGTAAGAAATATTGTTTTGTATGGGGTGGTGATTTGTATTGGGCTTTCAATTTAATGCATATTTTAGCCAAAGATCATATTCCTGCAACAACAAGTTTAGAGTCTTCACTACTCAATCTTTGCAAGGTATACACATGTCTGTGCAATTATGATGAGAAGGAGATCATTGTGTTGGTCTGGTTGCTTGGGAACTCCCCTGCTCTTGAAACCATGGATGTCCTTGTACCACCACTGCGAGAAGAAACCTAGAGAGACAAAACATGCATATAGATTTTAAAGAGAATGTTCGATTCCAATTACAGGACACCTTCGGCTCCAGCAAGAGTACGCGTAACCGAGAGTAAATATGAATTTATATGAAGATTTATGTAGGGTAGATGTATTATGATTGTTGCTTCATGATGATGATGTGTTTCTTTTTATTTATGGCATAAGTATTAAATGTTAAGATGGATTTTGCTATTGCTTCATGACGATGTTGCAATATGGTTATGTTTCTTATTGCATTTTGTTGTGTTATGGGATTTATTAAGATGTAAATTGTAACCTTTGGGCTTGGTTAAATTTGAACTTGTTTTGTCCAATTGTGATATACATCAAAGGTTATGTGAGATTTCAATGTTTATCCAAGGTTAATGTTATGTTTCATTGTTTCATTTGTCCATGGGTATGTTCTATTATGAATGTATTAGTTGATGTCTTGTGTTGTATTAATTACAAGATTTAATGTAAAGTATTGTAATGGGTGGGTTCACTTATGCTTCAAAAATTTTTGTTGTATTTCAATGTGAATTAAGTGTTATGTTGTGTTATGTCCCATATTGCATTGCGGCATCAATCAAGTGCTATGTTGTGTTACAAAATTCGTGAAGGTGCACATTGTATTGCAATATTTTTCCATGCTTATGCTCTGTTATGGTTAGATTCATTAATTTCTTTTCTTGGATTATAAGATTCAATGGGAGTGATTTCATTGGATTCCAACATGCATCAAGATTCTAGGTTGCATTACCACATTTATGAAGGCTCATTCTAGATCGCGACTTTTCTCCATGCTCATACTCAATTTCTTTTATTTTGTATTATGGTTATGTTATTTAATAAATTTTGCCTTATAACAAGATTTATTATTACATTTTTCAAATGATGTGTATATTATTTTTTCATAAAAGGTTTTGTTTGACTGGAAAATTTGTAAAGGTTTATGACGGACTACATCATTTGTTCCTTCAAGTGGTGGTATTGTCGCATTGTGACATTAATAAATAGTTATGGTTATGTTGGGATGTGATCTTCACAATGGCTTATGTTGGATGGCAATGTTCCTACATGGTTGTGTTGCTAAATGTAATTTGTCGCAATTCTACATAACTATTAAAACAATAATAATTATAACATGATGTTATCATGTGGGATTGTGGGAATTCGATAATTAGGCTTGAGAATGTCATATAAGGTAAGAATTTCATGTTCGTGTAGTTTCTTAAATGATCACGTTTAATGGTAATGTGTTTTCTCCTTGATTGAAATGTTGAACAATAGTTTCAAAACAAAGACGTTACTTGTAAGAAAATGAGGATCGAGAAGGTCATGTAGAATGTGAGAGATCTCGTATGGATCCACTTGAATGAAAATTTTAAATGTAATTCTTTGGGTATTCTAAATTATGATTTGAATTTGTAGTACTACTCCACACATGGACCAAGTCGAACACTCTGTGACTAAGAGTTTCAATGTCTCACACTTGAATAGTATTAGGGGGAACAAGGTGATACAACATCTCCCACTCATCCATGTCATTCTCAATATTGATTCTGTCTTGATGTGTATCATCATATTATTCAATGGTCTCTAATGCCACATGTATCCTATTGGCACGCCAAATTTGATATCTTAAGTTTATCCAATTGTGAATAATAATTGTTGTGATGATGACAATATCAATATCAATGTTTCTGAATGGTTTATAGAGTAGTAATTGACTAAGGAAAAATGACTTGAAGGGGTCTGAATTGTCGTTAGGAAATTCACAAAACTGTGGTCATACTCGAACTATCATAGGTTTATATGTTGGATTCCATGGTTCTTTCTTACGTTGTGCAGTGAAAGAACAAGAACATGGAGTATCAATCAATTCTAAGCGCTCAAGGAATGGAAATTGTTTTTGGTATAGGTCAAGAAACCCATATTTCATTGAAAATTTGTTGTTATCCAATTTTGAAGAAACTCTTTTGAATATTTTCCTATCAACATTAACCGAGACAAACCTACGGATAGAAATAACAAAGTGAAACTTTCACAACATATGACATGTTTCATGATCTCGTATATCTCAATTGATAATTGTATGAACAAGAAAATTACTATATGCACCTATAGAGGGATCTTGAGAGTTAGCAATGTTGGAAATTCTTGTCATCATGTTTTAATATCTCTATGATGTTATCTCATATTTTGAATCATACTTTGAAATGTATTTCAAAAATGCATGACGTGAAATAACTGGTTCGTATATGACATTGGTACGCCACATTCAACGAAGAGCAATTCTATATCATCATTATGTGCAACTTCTTATTTTTTGTATCCTTTATCATTGACATATAATGTTGACTCATCTTGAAGTTCCCATGGTGCATTGTATCGACACATGTAGGTTGAAACTTTTCTTTCATAAACATGAATGATCAATGTATTTAGTGTGTCCTTGTACTCTATTCGTCAATTTATCATAAATATCAAGGGGATTGATAATAAATAATTCACTTGTATCTAATAAGAAATGATCTTCATGCAATTCCTGATAAATATTTATATTCATGTGGTGAGCATCATAAGGATGCCATGTTGTTACATGTCAAAGTATCTTCTTGTTGCATCAACTCTTATCATGTCTTTCTACTTTAATTGTTACATGTCTGGTGCACCTTCTAACCATAGGAAGCCATGAATATGTGTTGATCCACTTTGTTTCCATTCATACTTATCAAACTCTCATGTAAGAAATATGTTAGGATAAAATGAAACTTGAAGTGATAATCTAGAATGTTATAATAAATACAAGTAGATGGAAATGATTTACCTGTACCAATAGTATTTAGCATGAAGATATTTCACAATTATTTCTTCATGAAAAATACTGTAAAGTTCATGCATATATATTGCAACAATATGTGGATAGTTTATCGATCCTCCATATATTTCTAATTTTTGCAAATAAAGGTGCATAATTAGGAATAACTTTATGTAGGTCTGACCACTTCATATCAACTGTACTTAGAGTGAAGAACAATGTTGAGAAACCTATTTGTGTTATCATATCAATAAGATCACTATGACATATGTTCCAGTATTCCTTTGTTCCTTGAATACGTTAACCAAAACACATCAATCATTTAGCTAATTTGGTGTCTAGGAACCCATTCATCTCCATATGCAAATCTTTAATTTTCATATGTATGATATCTTCAATGTTTTTTTTCACAAATTCAAACATTGTTCCTTGGCTTTGATTTCTCATAATCATGTTTAATAAAAAATATCGAAACCGAGGATGTTTTCCAAACCTATGATCGCAATAGTTGAGTGGGTGTAAACTATATTTTTGTAAATGAACGATCTTCAAACATGGTTGCAACCGATATGCAATGCTCATGGGAAACAATGTTGGAAATCCCATGTCAAGCAAACCTTATGTTTTGTATTCATTTATTGGAGACAACCCTATCCTTGGTCATTCCATATGCAAATATAATAAAGAAGATTTTGTTTTAACAAATTTTTGTATCTCTTTTATTTCACATTCTGCATTTTCCATTCTAGATGTAAAAGACGAAGGATGGGTTTCAAGTTGATGATTTCCAAATTCACTGATGTTAGTATCATTATTTTCTGACTTAGCTTTATCAAATTTTATGTAATGTAAACTAGAGGAAACATCCATTGGTTGATGTGGCAGACATAAAACTGATTGTAAATGAATTTTAACATCTAAATAGTATTTGTCATTTCGTATTTTGTAGTGCAAAGAATTCATTACTCGTAACCTGCTAACAATGCAATCATAATGTTTAGATAGAGGCCCTTTTCTTATAACAATTAATATATCTAAGTCTTCTATTCGACCAACATTCTTAAGAATTGGATTTATATCTTGTGAAAATTTGATTGTATGACCTCTATATTTATATTGTCCTCCATGAGCATAAGTGGAATGTAGTATTGGATTTACTCGTGATATCTATTGAGATTACAACATCAAAATTCATTCTCTAGTCTTGTGATTAATATCAAGACAATTGAATTGTGAGTAATATCAAGTCCTACAAATATCCTCATATGATTGAGGTGGTGATGTTGTAAATATTTGAGTAATATTAAGCTGAGTCTTGTTAGTAATATCAAGGTAGTAGGATTGTATGAGTAATATCAAGTCAGTAAACTTGTGTGTAATACTAAGTAAGTCTTGTGAGTAATATCAAGGTAGTAGACTTGTGAGTAATATAAAGCTCTACAAATATACTAATGTTGTGAGGCTATGTACTTTACTGTGTAAAGTAGATATACTATGTAATGTATGGCTAGTCACGGTCAACATGTGCTGCAAGTATTCTTTAGGGATTAGATACCGCTAGAGTGATTTACTTTAGCATGTAACTATATGACCTGAGGTAATAAATATGATCATAGGTTCAGAAAAAATATTACAAGTATGAAATGATATAGATGATTAATTAATTAAACACATACAGACCATGCAGAATTAATTAAATAGATATGAGAACATAGATAGAGAGAGAAATATGTTAAGATTTCATAGGATAGGCTAGATATCATTAGTTTTCAATCCAAATTCACAACTATAGCATATGGAGAATCAATTAAAGAAACACAATGACAATATAGACACAATAGTTATCTTGGAAAACCCTCAAGGGGAAGAAAAACCAACAAAAATTACTATGTATAATATGTATAAGATAAAAGACCAAAATAGGTATTCTCCTCCCTACTGATCGGTATTTCTCTCTCCTATGCACTACTCAAGTGAGTGAGCCTATTTTCAAATAAGAAGCATAACTCTTCTATTTATACACATTGAGAAAACTGGATTTTACCCTAAACAAGTTGGCCCACTAAACTGTCTCGAACGACTTCACCTAGGAAGACTTAAAACAATATTTTATATTATTCATTGGGGTACTAATCACTTGAATGCCAATGAAGGGTTTACATTATGAATCTATGATGACCAATTACAGTAGTAACATCCTGAATGAGGAATAATAACATCTCCCTTGGGTTACATCAGTACAATACATTTTGAATATCCTTTGAAGTTACAATATTTCAACACTCCCCCTTAACAAGAAGGTTATTCTACTGACAACATCATCATATACTATAGGAGAACCAAGAGAAAGTATCTTCACTAGTATCGAGGTAATCTATATATATGTCATAGGAAGTTTTCAACATTCATTAGTAATTAGAACAGTTACTCTTCACTTTCTTCACCTTTTTCATCACATGATCATTTCATCCTTTTGCAACAACACTTTGATCTTTCAAACCTTCATAGAAGCACTTTGATCTTCTTGATCGTTTGTAGCAGTACTTCAATATTTGATCCTTTAATGCACTTTCTATCTTCTCAATCCTTTGTCGCATCACTTTGATCTTCGGATCCTTTGTAATAGTACTATAATCTTCTCGATCCTTTATAGTAAGAACACTTCAATCATTTCGATCCTTTGCAGTGGCACTTCAATAATTTTGATCCTTTTTAGCAGCACTTCAATCTTCTTTATCCTTTGTAGTAGCACTTCTATATTCTTGATACTTTGCCACCACGCTATTTTCAATACACATGATCTCTTTATGGGATTATCAATCCCTATCACTTTAAGACATAGGTCCAAAGATGATGAAATACTCCATCACCATAGTCCTCCTTAATTAGGAGGGTCCATAGTATTGACTAGTTGAATCATCTACAACTGAATGTAGATCTCAACCGCACCTAGATGTAGACCTTGTCGTCCATAAGGAATCATTGTAGTGCATCGTCATCCTCCAAATCTAGGACCACTCCTAAGTGAGTGTTATACTATGACATCTACACACACATGTAGGAATACTCTCCATACAAGATTATTATCTGTAGAGCATATCTCTAACACACGTATGTTTTGGCCCTCATCATAGAACATCCTCATCTACTAAGGCTAGGACCGCTCCCAAGTGAGTGTTATACTACGACGTCTAGGAGGACTCATCATAGATCATAATTTCCACTGAGGCTAGGACCAATCCCAAGAAAGCATTATTATATCAACATAGATCCAATTCCTAGTCTCTATCAAGCACCAAGATGGATCAAAGATTTGGAGGTGAAAACCTCATCTTAACTATTGCACTCAACTATCAGCTTTGGTGTGATTCAGACCAAAAGACACATCTAAGGTAGACATATAATATTTTTATTATTAATATTTAATATTATTTATGGTTTACATATAATATTTTATATCATTTTTTATTTTGTTAGGAAATAAAATTACAACATCTCCACCATACATTGTTTTAAAACCATGTGCAAGACCCTCCTAAAACAATGGGTTTCTTAAGAAGCCTTGCACATGGTCTTAAAACCATTTCCAACAACCTCCTAATCCATGTACAATAAAACCATGGGTTGTTTAGGAGGCCTTGCACATGGTTTTAAAACCATTTGCAAGGCCCTTCTAAACCATTTACAATAAAACCATGGGTTGTTTAGGAGGCCTTCCACATGGTTTTAAAACCATGTGCACTACCAACATTGTTTTTGCAGATAATTCAATTTTTTTATTTTTTATTATTTTGTTATGTATGAAAATTACAACATCTCCCCCATATTGTGTTGCTTTTTCTACCGACATTTTTTTTGGCCGATAATTTTTTTTTAATTTTGTATTGTTTTGTTAGGTAGGAACATTACAATATCTGCCCCATATTAGGTTGTTTTTATGGCTGACATTTATTTTGGAGGATAATTTAAAAAATTATATTTTATGGCCAAAATTTACAAGAGGAACATTACATAACGTTACAAACGTTACATGTAACGTTACAAGATCGCCTCCATACTAGGATGTAGAGCGCCTCTTGACGCGATGACATCTACATATAAATGTACTTATACTCTCCATATAAGAGTAATTTCTGCAAAACATATCTCGACCACATGTAAATGTTGGTCCTGTCATTTGTAAGGACTCATTGTAGAGCATCCTTGCTACCGAGGATAGGACCACTCCTAAGCGAGTGTTATTCTATGGTATCCACAACTAAATGTGGGTACTCTCCATGCGAGAGTAACATCTACATGGCCATTAGTAGTAAGGACCACTCTCATGAATAGAGTTTTAAATATGAAATCCTCAAGAGAGGATATTGTCATTGTTAAGAACATGTGTCAGCCCTCTTCTTTATTTTGTTAGTATATTCTATTGGACGCATATGCTTTGTAAGTTGTCCCATTAGTATGTTCTATTATCCCACATTCATGGGGATTAAAAGTTGATGTTAAGTCATCCAGTTAGTATGTTGTATTATCCCACATTCATGGGGAGTAAAAGTTGTTTAGATTAGACTTAGTATATAACTAAGTGTTGAGTCCAATGAAATCATCCAAGAGTTATTTTGTGTTGAGCTTGCTCAAAGGAGGTTGCCCCCTTGAAGTGGCCCGCGATCAATAAAATATCTTTTGTGCTCCAATATTTATGTTATATCATGCATTCTCATTGTTTATTGCAGGAGGTTCTCCACATCTGGTATCAGAGCACTTTCCTTGGAACAAGTGGGAATTTTTTTTTCAAAAAAAAAGAGGGCAAAATTAGGTGGTGACTTTTAGATCACTTTTTGAAACTTTCTGCATAGAATCAAAAGAAAAGGTTTGCATATCTAAATTCCTCTTGCAAAAATACATAGTTTCAAATAAAACCATCTCGTTTGAAGTGGAGATATCGTGAATTTAAAATCAGCAATTTTTCAGAATTTCAGTGACAGCCGCGGAAATTGCAAAACAAAAATATTTTGATCGAGTTCCCATATTTCTATTTTGATTGCGTGGGTAGAAGCAGAGTGGCTTTTCTAGTTCCAGAAATATGATATAATAGCGATTCTGAGCAATATAGATCAAGTTATGCTGATTTTAAAATTTTGTCTCAAAACCCTAAGTCTAATTACGGGTTTTTTGGGGCATCAGGTGGAATTTCTGCCACATTTTTTCTAGCATTGTGATTATTGTAGTAGTTCTTCCTCTTGTGGTGGTACTATTCATTCGGATCATGGAATAAAACCTATCTGCTTAACTGTGGGAAGTACTTGGACATAACCCTAAAACTCATTATGAGGAGTACCACAGGAACCTCGAAGTAGCTGGCCATTGAGAGGACCTACTAAGAAAAAAGGGAAATGACCCCCACCAGATTGACTAGATTCCCATCCATGAGGAAAACCAAAGAGCTGTCAGTTTTGACCAAGCGGTTAGCAGTTTTATTTACACCGTGAAGTGAGGGGTACTGCCCCAATACTCAAGCCTGAGATAGCCTTGGTGGCCAAGTGACTACTTTTGAACCATTAGGAATCCAAATATACCTGGGGTCCATATTTAGTTACAGTTGATAACGCACATAATTCGAGAATTGTCATAGATCATTTCAAGTTCATAAAGCACAGCTTTCTTTCACCGCCACAGATCATTTCTTCAAAAAACAAATGAGTATAAATTTATGGTTTTTTAAGCCATATCTTCCTTGATTTAGCTCCATTTCCCTTGAAAATTTATAGTCATCCCCATCATTCTATTCTGCATATTTCATTCACTAAGTACCCTATCCCAAATTCCACTTCCCTAAGCTTGAAATTCCACATTTGTCATAATTTCTTCAATTCTCACCCAATTACCTTCAAATTTTGCCACAATGTTCATTTCTAAATTCTACTTCATTGTCCCTGTCTGACAAATTTTCTCATTCTTTCACCCCGCTTATGAATTCACATTTTATGTTCCTTGTCCTTCAGAAAGTGTCCCAAACCTAGTCGACTCCAATAACCCACTCACGTATTTCCCAACTCAAAATTTTTATTTTCTAAAACCCTCTCTATTTTTTTTTTCTACCCTTCCCCACCGCGGCCCCCCCGCCCCCCCAAAAAAAAAACAAAAAAAAATTATTGTTATTGTCACCCGCGTAGGAGAAAATAGACAAATGGAAGAAGAACTTGTCACCCTCAAGACCAAACTTGCAGATCTAGATCAAATATTTCTTGACCTCCATCTTCAGCATTCAACCATGAGCAATCAACAATAGCTTTTGTTATACCCAAATCCTATCACCACTATGTGATAAGACCTTTGACTTACATGTTTGCCCTTAATCCCAACACTTAGAGTGGAAACCCCATGTTGTTTTGTCAATTCTACATGAAAATACTCAGCACCGTGCTTTCCCTGTGAACCATGAGCAGTACCTTGCTCGTACTACCTACATCTTGTTTACCATAAGCGGTGCCACTGCCTGTGGCCTTTAGTCCATAATCATTTCTTCTCTAAGCCACTCTATCATAAGAGGAGAAAATTGGTACCCTGGGTAAAAAGGGAAAAAGAGAAGTTTCTCAAGGCTTCTAGATCATGAGCCTCATGTCCTCCCTTATCCCTATCATTGTGGGTCAGTTGAGCTAGAGATCCCCCATCATAGAATATTATATGCCACCTCATCCACAAATCTCTCAACCATTCCTATCCATTGAGCCTTATAAATACGAGCTCATGTCCATGGTTGAGGGGGACAACTATAGAGGTATTGTTATGCTATTGGATTGACCACTTGGCCCAAGCCATTGGAGAGCATAGAGAGCAAAGTTGGAGCTTATGGGGATGAATTGTTTGTCTCATGGAGATGCTTGTCCACACTAAGGAGATGGTTGTAAAATTCTCCATACATATTTAATGTAAAGCTTATTTCCATCCCACATTATTGTTGTTTTGATTTCACATGTACATGTTGTTAGATTCCTTAGTCACTAACATGGAATTAGATGATTTTCTGGTATCTTTGATGTGTTTGCATGTTTGATCTGTTTGCAGGTACATATGTTCACTATGGAATAAACATTCTAGGTGTCTACGACATCCAGGGAAGGTCTTCATCCTTTGTCATTCACTCATTTGTTTTGGATCTGAACCATTTAGACTAGAGGAACAGCTTCTTTCCGCAGAAGGTGAAATATTCCTGGTTACAGCTTGGGTCTTCTACATCCACCGAGTTCTCTTCTTCTAGCAACTTTCATGGGTCGAATATTGATTTCCCTTGCTTCAATGGTGATGATCCAAATGGATGGATACAAAAGGCAGAACAATACTTTAATATGCATAACACTTTTGATGCCACCAAAGTCCCACTTGCATCATTTCATTTGGAACGTGAAGCCCTTCAATGGTTTTGTTGGTACATCAAGGATCATGAAGAGCCCTAATGTACATATTTTTTCCAACTCCTTTTGCCTCGATTTTGCCCTAGTGGTTTTGATGAATTCACAGGAGCACTCACCAAACTTCGCCAGATTGACACTGTGAGAGAGTATCACACAGAATTTGAGAAATTAGTCAAGCACACAGAAGGATTTTTTGATGCATTCTACACGATTTGTTTTATCAGTGGCCTTAAAGATACAATCCTATCTGAGGTTAACATGTTTTTCCCCAACACAATGATGAAAATCCTATGGTTGGTTAAGTTGGCGGAGGATAAGATCAGGGCTTAGCAACGTCCCAAATCCACTTTTGTTCCATTCAGAAATATGGTTTCCCAAAGACATCCAATCCTTCCAACTCCTAGACCCACTCCTATCAAGGATTTGTCTAAAGCCAAGATGCAAGCACATAGGGAAAAATGACTTTGCTATAATTGTGATGGGAAATTTACCCGGGGACATCAATGTACTAAACAAAAGCTCTATCTCCGGGATGTGGTTTCTCTGCCTGCACTTGAAATTTGTCAAGATGCTCAAGATCTAGTAGATGATCAGGTCGACATTTAGCAGCCACCTGTTGACCCTCATTCTCATGACAAACACCCATAGATATCTCTCCATGCATTAGTCGGAGTCATTGCCCCACAAACCATGCAAGTTAAGGGTTTCTTCAAGAAGATTCCTCTTACAATACTCATTGATTTTGGTAGCACCCATAACATCATTGACCCTCAAATTTCTAAACAAGCTAATAGTTTTGTCCTTCCTTGCTCCATCTTTAAAGTCATGGTTGCCAATGGGAGCACCTTACCTTGCAAAGGAAAGTGTCACAATGTGTGTATCTCTATTGGAGATTATAACTTGTGCTCTAACATGTTTTCCATGCCTCTAGGAGGATGTGATTTGATTTTGGGAAATCAATGGTTATCCACTCTTGGACCCATCTTGTGGGATTTTGTTGACCCGTGGATGCAATTTTCAGTCAAGGGGAACAAACACACATTCAATTGCTTACAACTAGGTTCTCTTAGCATCATCAATTCCCATCGCATGGAAAATATCCTTAAGATGAATTCACATGGTGTAGTCGCTCAGCTCCATTTCATTCAGATGCAACCTTCAGTAGTCTCAACTACTCCCTTGGATCTTTCACTCTTATGCACCCTTCAGATGCCTGATTTTTCCAAGCTCTTCACTCTTGAGAGTGATTCTTACGACAATGGACTTGGGGTTGTCTTCTTTCAAGATGAACATCCCATTGCATTCACCGACAAATCCCTTTCTGGAAATAATTTATCCACCTCTATATATGAGAAGGAAATGATGACTATTTCGCACACAGTACAAAAGTGGTGGCCATCCCTCTTAGAGAATCCTTTTGGCATCAAGATTGATCACCAGAGTTTGAAATATTACATAGAACAATGGGTCTCATCCCCAACACAATAGAAATGGTTTAACGAACTCAGGGATTATTACTATAAGAGGGTTTAGGACAATCTTGGGGTGGATGCTCTTTTCTCCACAAATTTGATGCCCATGTTTCTCTTTTAGTTATTTCTATGCTTATTCCAACCTGGTTACACTTTGTTCAACAAGGCTATGTCAATGAATCCTCATTATCTGAAATCATCCAACAGTTGGCTAGTAACCCTTCTGTTGTACCGTATTCATCTTGGGATGGATTTTCTCTGAGATACACAGGTCTTCTGGTGCTTCCCCAAAGCACAAACCTTAAAAATGTGGTCTTTTATGAACTCCATGCTTCTCCATCGGTAGGGCTCTTTGGGTTCATCAAAACATATGATCTGGCATGATGTACATTCTTTTGGAAGGGGGTGCAATGAGAAATTCAGCATATGGTTATCGAATGTGCTCCTTGTCAGTACCACAAGGGTGAAACTACACTCCTTTCTAGATTGCTCGAACCTTTTCCCACCCCTACAAGGATTTGGACATATATTTCGATGGATTTCATTCAAGGGATCCCTAAATATGGAGGGAAGACTGTAATCTTGGTTGTGGTGGATCGAATCTTTAAATATAGTCATTTTTGTGCTCTCAGCCATCCATATACCACCTCTTCAATTGCACAAATTTTCATGGAGCAGATATTCCTTCTTTATGGAATCCCTTCTTCCATTGTCTTAGACCATAACACAACTTTCACAAGTCATTTTCACCTCACTGACACCAAACTGCATATGAGTTTAGTTTCTCACCCACCAATAGATGGTATGACTACAATCGTCAATGAATATTGGGAAACTTATCTTCATTGTTTCACCTTTGAAGAACAACATCAATGGGAAAAGTGGCTCCCTCTCGCTGAATGGTGGTACAATAATTCCTACCATACTACATCTAAAATGACTCCATATGAAGCAGTTTATTGTCACGCACCTCCAGTACTCCTTCTATCCACCCCTAGCAGGTCACCAGTTCAGGCAGTTGACATAGTTCTTCAAAATTGGCATCAAATTCTTCACCTTCTGTAGGATAATATTCACATGGAAAGAGCCCACCTGAAACAACAGGCCGATCAACATCGTTCTGAGCACACTTTTCAAGTTGGTGATATGGTTTTTCTTCATCTACATCCTTACAAGCAATCCTCCTTGAAACAAAAAGGGAATAAAACGCTCACTCCAATGATCTTTGGCCCATATATAGTTCTTTAAAAGAATGAGTATGTTGCTTATAAATTAGCACTTCCTCCTTCTCACATTTAGCAAGTGATTGGCACCAACATCAGCGCACAAATTGTTTTACCAGAATGGGATAATGAAGGATCCATCATTTCGAAGTCGGAGGCCCATTCTCAATAAGCACACTTGTCATCTTCTCTCTCATTCCATCACAAAGGTCTTCAATTCAGTGGCACAACCTGCAACAAGAGGATGCTACATGGGAACCACTCCAGATTCAGCAACAGTTTCCACATCTTAAGCTTTGAGGACAAAGCTTTTATAAGAGGGAGGGGATGTTAAGAACCCGTGTCAACCCTCCTCTTTATTTTGTTAGTATATTTTATTGGACACATATGCTTTGTAAGTCATCCCGTCAGTATGTTCTATTATCCCACATTCATGGAGATTAATAGTTTATGTTAAGTCATCCAGTTAGTATGTTGTATTATCCCACATTCATGGGGAGTAATAGTTGTTTAGATTAGAATTAGTATATAACCAAGTGTTGAGGCCAATGAAATCATCCAAGAGTTATTTTGTATTGATCTTTCTCAAAGGAGGTTTCCCCCTAGAAGTGGCCCGTGATCAATAAAATCTCTTTTGTGCTCCAATATTTCTGTTATATCGTGCATTCTCAAAGTTTATTGCAGGAGGTTCTTCATAGTCATCCACAAGTGAATGCTGGACCTTGTTAGCATCACTGTTATACCATCGTCGATTTCAGTCTTATCATCACTTCCCCTTTCCTGGGAGGATCCATATTATCAACCTACTCCCCCTTTGTTCGAGGAGGGTTCATATATTTGACCTTCTCTTCCTTTCCGAGGGGAGTCCATATCTTCGACTTGTTCCTCCTTTCGAAGAGATTCCATATCTTCATCATTTGTTGTATCCTCACTATTCCTCCTTGCGAGGAAAGTATTTTTTAACTACACCAATATTTTCATGGAAATATTCAAACTTTACTCGAGATAGAAGCTTGGTTAGTACATCAGAAACTTTCTCATCGATACTCAGATACTAGAGCTTTATAGCTCCTTTTTGTACCATATCCCTTATACAAAATTGACAGATTTCTATGTGCTTTTATTTATCATGGAACACCAGATGATTTGTCATCTTTATACAACTCTGGTTTTCACAAAGAATCATTGTGGTGTCCAACTCTATGTCAAATAGTCTTGACATCAATTTCTACATCCATATTGCTTCACAACTAGCGAAGAAAACTACTATGTACTCTGATCGAGTTGTACTAAGAGAAACATAGTATTGTTTCTTACTAAATTATGAGATCATGGTAGATCCCAGACAATAAAATCCACCTGAGGTGCTCTTTATGTTTGTGGCACTTCCTGGACAATATGAATCCATATATCCATACACTCTGTAGTCATGATCTCTACCAAAGTAAATTCCTATGTCTATTGTACCTTTTAGGTACCTTACCACATGCTTTTCAACTATCAAGTTAACTCGTATAGGTTTAACTAGATATGACTTGAGGTGTTCACAAGAAATCATATATATGGCCTTGTATTCGTTAGATACATCAATGATCCATCAATTATCCAATGATCTATCTATACTAAGTCATGTCCACTAACTATGATGACATTATATAACAACTTTAGGTTGGTGTCCATGGGTGTGGCCATGGATTTACAATGCAACTGTTCAAATATTTTGAATATTTCTACTGCATACTTTCTTTGGATCTGAAATATTCCTTCTGGTATTTCCCACACTTCTATTCCTAGGAATTAATGCATCAATCAAAGATCTTTCATCTTGAATTCTTCAGTTATCTTCTTCTTGCAATATGTGATTTGCTTCTCATTTCAAGACAAAAATAGATCATCTACATACAATAATAGTATGACTGGTTCATCAACCATAAACTTCATGTAAAGGTTAAAGGCATGTAACAGCCATAAACTATTGTTACCAGGTGCTAGCATGTTAGCATGATCCTCCTTATGGAAGAGTGCACATATGATGTCTCTATGTGACACCTTGACGCCATCCCCGATTAATATTGATTTCGTATGCCACATCGTGCGCCAGAGAAGAACCAGATTTGCGAAGGAGGAAATGTCATATGTTGGTTATCAATGTAGTTACCTGTCATAATGATTGCTTTATATTAAGAGTAGTCAACCACTGAAAGGGTTGACTTGCTTGCCTTCTGTAAAAACACTATATATACAAATGATCTCATGCGAAAAATTGTTAATCCTTGAATGTTAATAGTTGATAGCTCATGGTTAATGGTTAAAAGCTAATAGGATCAATGGAGTTAATAAGGATAGCGAGATAGTTAGCCATCTTATCAGTTGATCACAAAACTCTATAATACTACCTTTTGATTTAATGAAAGTTCTATTACGTTGTGCATGATCATGTTCCATTAGCAAGGAATCACTATGTTTGCTACAGGGATGATTTTAAGGAACCATACTTATTTAAAAGTGTATAAATGTTGGAGAATATTACCAATTCTTAAAATGCCAACTATAAAATGATTGGTGATATTTTTCAAAAAGTATTTTATTTCCAAGGATTTTATATCGTTTATATAATAATTTGGCGATTTTTAGGGTGAAAATTTTTACTTCATCAAAATTGGGCAAACAAGGCTTCAAAAAATGCAAAATGGTGAATCTTTTTTGAGAGAAAAACATGGAAAAATAGCCCACTGGGCTAAAATTCGCCCCTAAAATTATCCCTGGTTTGCTGGGAGGCCCCCTCGACAACCATAGTTTTACATTTTCATGTATTCTTCATTATTTTACTTCTCTATAACTAGTATAGTCTTATTTATAAGTTGTTTATGCAATTCCATTCTTGTAATTGTTTGTTTGTAGCATAGATTTCATTTTAATATCATGTTGATTATGTAGTTTTCCTTTACAAGTTAGCAACCAATTGCGAATAGAATAGTTTCCAAATTCCTTTTCAAAGTCTTTATAGTTCATTGTTTGGCTTTTAGACTAGATTCATTTGATTAAGTCACAGTAAATTTTGCTTTATTCATTTATGTTTTTATCATGAATTTTCTCAAGTATGTTTCAGTTTGTTCAATGATGTAATTTCCTTTTTGAATTATGAACTATTTTAGATTATGTTGCTATGAAATTCAATCATTAAGTAGATTTACTTTTTGCTCTTTTACATTTCATTAGCATATGCATGAGTGAGCTGCTCTCAACAAATCATTTAGATTCGCTGCTTTCTTGAAGTTTTAGTATTTTCTTCAGACACACTGTCATTCAGATAGCCTATGTTGCCTCTCATACAAACCTTCATTTTAGTCTGCCATCCAGTCTCTCATTTAACCTTGTGTGTTTTTAATCTGTTTTGACCTTGTCTCTTTAGTTTTCTGATTCTGTTTTGATATTAGTAATTAGATAATGATTGTATTTTCTCTTACGAACCTTAGATGAGATTGTTTAGGCTACTTGTTAAACTTTATTCTTATTTTTCCTTTCTTTTCACCTTATGCCTAAGAATTATGTCATGTGTTTCAATCTCTTGTATTAATTTGTTGTTAAATATTTGATTTGATTTGTTCCTTTATATGTGAGGTTTAATATTAAATGCATTAATAGATTAAGTGTCTTATACATTTCTCATAGTAATATGATTTGTTATCTCAATCATATAGTTATTAAAGGAATCTATAGGATAGAATTTATAGCATCTTTATAAGTTTCCTGCTTGTTCATAAATCGTGTCTACTTTCTTGTAGTATTATTTTATCTTTTGCAAGTAGGATTTATTTGTTTATAGATCATCATGTTTACCATAGCTTGTAATTAGACGTTTCTTAGTCTACATATTATCGTAGAGATTAAGTTAGATTTGATTTCCTTTAGTTTCTTCACCTCATTTGAAAGCCACTTTGACACTTCTCTTGCTCCTATCCCAATTAGAGCAAAACCCTTACCCTCAAAATAATCAAGGAGAATGGAATTAGTATCCATCTATTAGTTGCATGCATAGCTTTTAGGAAACATAAATAGTTCTTGTAAATTCTTCTTTGTACAACCAGTTCTTAAAAGTTGTTTATAAGTAAAATAGACCTTCTTATAAAGAATAGTACATTGTCATCACACTGCCCATATCTTTGTCTTTTAGTAGCTTTTTATAGAGTAGAGTAGTATAACTTGATACCACTCTTCCCTAGTACTCTATTTCTATTATCTTAAGAAGTTGGATTCTTAGGATTTCATCTTCATTTTCATTTTGAAAGACCTTTCAATCTTTTGTTTACTAAAGTATTACCACGATACCCTAGGAATCCCTCTACCTTTGCATATATTTTGTAACAACTCTAAGCCTACCAACCCCGATCGATAATTAAATATTAGGTGAATTATTCAAGACAATATTTTACCCAAAATTTTGGCGTCATTGTCGAGGATTTGTTCTATAAGGTAGAATAGATATAGGCTGGTGGCAGAGGAGCGGTAAGACGAGAGGTAAGAAATTGTGCATTTGTTGTAATGGGTGCCCCCAAATCTAGTAGTAGTGGTAGCATAGGAAAACCTAGAGATTCTTAGGATAGATTCATTAAGATAGTAAATTTTTCTTAAATTTTTATTAAGTTTTTACGTGAAACATAAAACCCCAACCATCAACTCGGTGAAAAGGCATCGAAAAAAAAACACCTATAGGAAATAGTTCTACTGGAAACATATTCTTACGGGGGGGAATCATAGAAAGAGAAGAAATCCTGGAAGGAGGTCCTAAGGGCCTCATTCCTTACAAAGTTCAAAATAAGTAACCATTGGGAACCCTTAAATCTCCCAATAAGTCACAAAATTAGATAATACAACTTTTATTAAGTGGAGGAGCTGAACTTCATTAATTTTTTCAATCTCGCCTAGGTGAAAGCTCTCTTTGGTAATTCAATAAACATAGTAACCTGACAAATTGAAACATCCACAGTAGCATCTCCTATTCCTATAAGAACCAATAAAAGAATGGGTGATCGGAGGAAGATTTCTCCTGGAAAAGAATGTTGGGATGCCCCATTCTCACCTCGAAAGAAACCTTCTAGGTAAACTCACTTTAGAAATGAAACTTACATGAAGAACCAAGAAGAAGAATGAGCAGTAAAGAGTAATTTCTGTCCAAAATGTAAAACTAAACATGCTCAATAGGAATGTCCGTTAAACAAAACCTCTGCATGTCATATTTGTATGGGGCATCATGTTTTTCCCCAAGGGATCAAGATGGATCCTACCAACATATGGGTGATCATTGGACTCTCCTCTCCAAATACTTTTCCTCCTCCTGTTCCTTAAAAATATTGAAGGCTATCATCATTTGTAAATATGTCAGTATGTGTATATTTCTTTGAATAAGTAAGAGTCATTTCTAATCATTTCTTTGCAGGGGACTCTTTTTCTATGTTTTCAAGAATAAAATAAATCATCTAACAAATGGTTTTGAAATTTGGTTACAAATGGATCTTTCTATTTCTTTGAACAAATCATGGGATTTTACCTGAAAGTAATCTAAAAACACTCGAAACATATCTTAACTTTGAAGTTTTAGAATTCTTGTATATCATTTTCAAACCACTTATTTTATGATTTAGTTATGCTTCAGACATGTACATTCCCTATTACTTGAACAAGTGCTCAAAATACTCACTTTAATTATCATGTTCTTTAGAATTTTCACACCTAGAGATTACTAGCTCATCTACACTTATTATCAAAACTTGACTCTTAAATATTTTTGAGAACACTCCAGGATAAGTGGAATTTATGCTCGTGGGGAACATTATATTTTATAAAGAAGACAGACTGAGAGGCCCATGAACACCTTTAAATTATTATCTTTTGACATAATCTATAGTTAAGGCCATTTTATAAATAAAAAAATTATAAATCTTGTGTTTAGCAGGGCTTAGCACGCTCTAGTACCAATCGACTTCCATATACTCGGAATCTTTATACAAGGCAAACCCGCGAGGGTACTGAATAGGCCTGTTGGTAGAGAGTCAATGCTAAGTAACAACTTAAAAATAAGGAAGTTCGATAAATGAAAGTAAACCCGTCGGGTACTGAACAGGATCGCTGGCAGCAGGGCTATGCTTGCATGGTACCAAGATAAACCCGCCGAGGTACTGAACAGGCCTACTAGCAGCGGTGCAATATCGAGTAAAAAAGATCTGGTTAATGCAGCACTAGGCACATGGTTTAAAAGAAAAAATATGTTTAGGCCTATTGTTTATGATGTCATTAAGGAATAATCGTAAGTTGACCTTGGATCTGACAATCTAAATTCAATCAATATCTAGGATATGTTTATCATAGAAATGGAACCCATAGCTGGAAACTCCTACAAATTTGAAGGTGAGCTCAAGAATTCTTGAGAGGACAAGATATTCTTACAACAAGTCAAGGATGACTAGTTTTCCTTATAGTACTTTCACTTATATCTTCATCACATGATAAATGATAGATTTATATATCTACATATTTGAGCACTGTTATTTTTGGATAAATGTATATATCTGAATCCTTTCCATTTATTAGTTAATATTTCTCTCTTTTACAAAATTACAACAGCATGATTGAAATTTTGTTTATTTATTTTGGAAGTTACTTAGTTTTCTTGTATGGCTTGGGGACATGCCATATCTTTGGTTTTGGGGAGGATTATCCTGACTGTCTGTCTTTATTTTTACTTATAAGAGACTCATTGCCAAATAACAATGTGTTTGCAGGATAATGAAAATAGCGAAATTGGTTTTAAAATCTTGGATGAATAAGGAAGAATGCTAGAGAATTATTTCATATGACTTCTTTGTGGCCTGGCAGCCTAGGAAAAGCCATGATTAGCAGCAGACTGATCTAGCAAGCTCATTTTTATAGAAATCTGTATGAAGGGTCAAATGTCGGTATGAATAAAAGGTCAAATGATGAGCTGAAAAAAATTATGATGTTTTCGTATCTATGGTTAAGTGTTAGCTTAATTTCGTTTGGGTAAAAAAGATGAGTCATATCATTAGAGTCACATCCACATGATATTATGACTAATCTCAATTCATCATAGTACAAATTAAATATAATATGATTTTATTTTACCTCCATATGGATATGATACAACCATAGGGTACTTCCTAATCATCATGACTCTACCATCACCATTATCCTCTTTTTCTTCTTGCACGCATAAGCTATTAGATAAGTCAACCTTCTTGTTAAACTAAAGCTATTTTTATGAATTTGGTTATTCATCTGTATTAAGTTACATGTTCAACCTGTCCAAATTTCACTTTGGAAATACCAACTAAACTTTAGAAACTCATTCAATTATGCATTTTTGACAGCACACGTTTCGAAGATTTCCATAATGGCACGATAATCTAAGCATGCCGAGCTATTTGCATGATCATTTGATAGGTTGAATGCAACCTGTTTTAAACCAACACTGTGCGAACCTTCTCCCACTCCATCATTTTCACTAACCATTATCACTATATAGAATTTTAGCCATCTTTCTCTCATACTCCCTGCAAACCCTGTATTCTCCCCTCTGCTTAAACCATGCTGAACCGATTTGAGCTGAAAAGTTACCAAGACTTGTTCCAATTGATAGAGTTCAGAGAATGTCGAGAAGTATTTTTCCACACCGGTTGGAACTCGTTCCTCCATCTACTACAAGGATACGATGAGGAAATCTCATTTCTTTTTGTAATGGGGTTTGATGGGAGAATGGATAGGGTAGGACATCTTTCCTTCCAAGTCACAGAGGAATCAATCGCACGCACCACTAAGATTCCCTGAGAAAGAGAGCGATGGTATAAACACTTGTTTGTTCCATGTGCATCACATAACTTTTCCCTCAACCCCAAATTTCGGCATGTGATAGGCATAAAATGTTATCACCATAGTTGGATAAATCTTGAATACATCAATCCGCTAACGGTCATTATTCATTTGGTTACCTGTGAAGGTGAGTTTAGTGTTTCCAAATCTTGTCATCTCCATTTATTGGCCTATTTTGTCGATAATAGATGTCTTAATTTTCCATTATTTTTCCTTCAAAGTCTAGAAAAAATGTCGAACTTGGTTTGCAAAAACACCCTTCACCCCAAAATTAGCTTATACCACCATAGCTTGATCAAACTTTTAATCCTGGACCATCTCAAGGAGTGAAACCAACCTTGGGAGACCTTTGTATTCAAGGTGCTTAAACCCCATCTTAATATCCGCAAACGATCCTGTCATCTTCACCGTGGGACTAGTCAAACCTCAGTTGTAGAAGAGGAAAACCCCAACATCGTCCACCTTGACAAAGATACCTCAGAACCTAACCCATCTACACAAAATACTCCTGCTAGTCTTGTGTCCATCAAATTTGTACCTTTCTCATGACCTCGCACCAGGGAACAAAAGGCGAAAAATGTTCAGTGTATGCTTCGGCCCAGTACCCAAACCAAAGTTCAGTCTGATGTGGTCCATTCATTCAGATGGTGTGACTGAATTAGAGAAAACCGACCCAAATTCATACCTATTAGCATTAGCTAGTCTTTCTGCTGAATTACTAAAGGATTCTGATTAAATGAGCATTCCTTCATTTTCCCAAGATATTAGCCCTAAAGAACACATTCCTACTGTTGATTTGGACGCCATCAAGGGAAATGAGTCCTCCATGAGATTCCAAATAGTTCGCAGAGCCATCTACGCCACCATAGCCAACAATAAACCATTTAACTTATGAGTTGACTCAATCAATGAAGCAGAATGAAGGATATGTTAAGTTGATTTCAGATCTTCGGGAGGAGAACAAAGAGTTATGATTATAGATTAAAAATATGGAGGACCTCCACAAGACTATTAGTTTGTCACAGAGGGATCAGCAAGCAAGGCGTGCCCTTTTAAAATCACAAGATAGGAAACTAAAGTTCAAACCATCCGCTTCATCAAAGTTAGAGGCAGCTGCTAATGCAACTCTGCCTCCCTCCTAATTAGTAATGCTATCTTTTATTTTGACTAGTGGGACCTAGCATTCCTTCGATTTGGGGGAATGTTGGTCGTCATTTTGTTACCATTTTTGGCTAAGTATTTTACATATTGAACACATGTTTTGTTACCTTTTGGCATCTTTTCTACCGTACAGTTCGCCATTCAGCAGCAGGTATGGTAATATTTTGATTTATGCAAGTTATGTTTTATTTTGCATTATTTCACGATTTTCTTGTCTAAATTCAATGATATGAAATAATATCCTAATGTATGAAATTGTCATTGCAGAATCATGGTCTTCATCAAACCAATGAGCAGTATTGCATCTATCCTAGATGTGCACAGAGCATATCTAGAACATTTTCTAGCTCGCTGTTCGAACCGCCGAATCAACTGCACATTGCTATCAATTGATTCCTGAGCGTTAAAGGCGTGTAACAGCCGTAAACTATTGTGACCACGTGTCAGCATGTTAGCATGAGCCTCCTTCTGGAAGAGATCTCATATGATGTCTCTGTGTGACACCTTGATGCCAGCCTCAATTAAGATTGAGTTTGTATGCCACATCCTGCGCCAAAGAAGAACCAGATTTGCGAAGAAGGAGGAAACACCATATGTTGGTTATCAATGTTGTTACTTGTCATAATGACTGCTTTATCTTAAGAGCAGTCAACCACTGAAAGGGTCGACTTGCTATCATTCTATAAAAACACTATATATATAGATGATCTCATGCGAGAAATTGTTAATCATTGAATGTTAATAGTTGATAGCTCTGGTTAATGGTTAATAGCTAATAGGATCAATGGAGTTAGTAAGGATAGCAAGATAGCTATCCATCTTATCAGTTGATCAATCCTACCTTTTGATTTAATGAAAGTTCTATTACGTTGTGCATGATCGTGTTCCATTAGCAAGGCATCACTCTATTTGCTGGGAGGGCCCCCTGACAACCAGAGTTTTACATTTTCATGTATTCTTCATTATTTCCCTTCTCTGTAACTAGTATAGTATTATTTATAAGTTGTTTATGCAATTCCATTCCTGTAATCATTTTTCTGTAGCATAGATTTCATTTTAATATCATGTTGATTATGTAGTTTTCCTTTACAAGTTAGCAACCGGTTGCGAATAGAATAGTTTCCAAATTCCTTTTCAAAGTCTTTACAGTTCATTGTTTGGTTTTTAGACTAGATTCCTTTGATTAATTCAAAGTAAATGTATCTTTATTCATTTCTATTTTTATCATGAATTTGCTCAAGTGTGTTTCATTTTGTTCAATGCTGTAATTTCCTTTTTGAATTATGAACTAGTTTAGATTATGCTGCTATGAAATTCAATCATTAAGTAGATTTACTTTTTTCTCTTTTACATTTCATTAGCATATGCATGATTCAGCTTCTCTCAACAAATCATTTAGATTCACTATTTTCTTGAATTTTTACTATTTTCTTCAGACAGAATGTCATTCAGGAAACCTGTTATGTCTCTCATACAGACCTTCGTTTTAGTCTGCCATCCAGTCTCTCATTTAACCCCGTGCATTTTTAATCTGTTTTGACCTTGTCTCTTTAGCTTTCTGATTCTGTTTTGATAGTAGTAGTTAGACAATTATTTTAGTTTCTCTTAAGAACCTTAGATGAGATTGTTTAGACTACTTGTTAAACTTTATTCTTATTTTTCCTTTCTTTTCACCTTATGCCTAAGAATTATGTCATGTGTTTCAATCTCTTGTATTGATTTGTAATTAAATCTTTGATTTGATTTGTTCCTTTATATGTGAGGTTTAAGCTTAAATGCATTAATAGATTAGGTGTCTTATACATTGCTCATAGTAATACGATTTGTTCTCTCAATCATATAGTTATTAAAGGAATCTATAGGATGGAATTTAGATCATCTTTATAAGTTTTATGCT
Organism: Pseudotsuga menziesii; assembly: GCA_001517045.1. Taxonomy (NCBI): domain Eukaryota; kingdom Viridiplantae; phylum Streptophyta; class Pinopsida; order Pinales; family Pinaceae; genus Pseudotsuga; species Pseudotsuga menziesii. The sequence goes on from LPNX010133206.1 coordinate 157,894, forward strand.
TGTTCATAAATCATGTCTATTTTCTTGTAGTATTATTTTATCTTTTGCAAGTAGGAGTTATTTGTTTATAGATCATCATGTTTACATAGCTTTTAATTGGATGTTTCTTAGTCTACATATTTTCGTAGATATTAAATTAGATTTGATTCCCTTTAGTTTCTTCACCTCATTTGAAAGTCACTTTGACACTTCTCCTGCTCCTGTCCCAATTACAGTAAACCCTTACCCTCAAAATAATCAAGGAGAATGGAATTAGTATCCATCTATTAGTTGCATGTATAGATTTTAGGAAACATAACTAGTTGTTGTAAATTCTTTTTTGTACAACCAGTTCTTAAAAGTTGTTTATCAGTAAAATAGACCTTCTTATAAAGAATAGTTCATTGTCATTGCACTACCCATATCTTTGTCTTTTAGTAGTTGTTTATAGAGTAGAGTATTATAACTCTATACCACTCTACCCTAGTACTCTGTTTCTGTTATCTTAAGAAGTTGGATTCTTAGGAGTTTAACTCAATTTTTCATTTTGAAAGACCTTTTCAATCTTTTGTTTACTAAAGTATTACCATGATACCCTAGGAATCCCTCTACCTTCGCATATATTTTGTAACAAATCTAAGCCTACCAACCCTGGTCTATAATTAAATATTATGTGAATTATTCAAGACAATATTTTACCCAACAACCACTTATCTCCCTCTACGAGACAGCCCAGTTAGAAAGTATATGTCCTCGATATGAATGGCGAGTGTGTGGGCCCCGACAACAAAATAATGTTGATCGGTTTCCCACATATCAATGATTCACTCTAATAGATGTACATAGGCTCTCATGCCTAGAAATCGGAAGTATATGAGTAACCCATTGTTCAGAAGGGCCTCTATAGTGGTCAGGTCACTGACAGCTTGGAAATCCTTTGTTTCATGCTCACGTTCCTTCCATATTACCATGGTGAGGATATTTTTTGCACCTGCAAGATGTTGTAAACATGCATTAAAAATCACATCATAGGTAAAGGAAGCATAAAAAATAAATTTTGATGGATGAAATTGATGGGTTTTGTGTAAACCCTATTTGCAACGCTTTTTCTCTACATAGATAGAGTGCCCAACACTCCTTCTAGACATGGACAGAGCACCTATGGCACATTTGTCCTGACACTACAGAGTTCCTCTGTTAGGCACTCCTATCGGTTGTGGAAAGAGCTCCCATGACGCCCTTGTCCTAGCGCGACAGAGCAGCGTCGCTCTCACCTATAGAGAAAAATAACGTCACCCAACGCACATTTTTGGTTTGAAAAAATTCCCAAAAATCCCCCAAATTCTAGTAAAAAACAAGAAATAATACAATGAAAATGAAGGGAAGGGTCTTGGCATTTACCTCTCTCAAGCAGTTCGAGAAATGGTGGATTGTAGCACCCAAAATCACCAAATGAATTTATACTCCTTTTGCTCCAACTCCACTTTCTCCCAAATGGTAAAACAACAATGGTAAAAAGTTTTTACTATTTGCTTCTATTTATAGTAATTTTGGACCTTTTTATTTTTATTATTTAATTAAAAAATTGTTTTAATTCCAAAGTTACTTTAATATTATGGGTTTTATTATTTGTTTCAAATAGTTTTATTATGGAAATGGTCAAAATGGTTCTAATATGTTTTTTAAATCTTCTAGGTCAAATCTATACAACTCGTGGCTATGATTTAATATTTTTTGTCTTTTTCATGCTTAGAGTGGAAATGAAAAAATACTAAACGTCTTTCACACTTTTCACATGCTCGTTAACCAACCAGTAAAAGAGTGTTGAGTCCACTTTTGCTGCTTTTTCGGACTCGTAAAAACTGGCTTATGAAAAAGAGAACCCACTATGGAGTTATATTTAAGTTATTTTCAGTCTCCTTAAAAACACAAAATATTGCCAAGGAAACTTGTTATGTTCATGCTTATAAAAGTATCAGAATGGTCAACTAGTTGGTAGTCGTTTATCTCTTTTTCGGACTGATTAGGGCTATTTATGAAAATAGACCTTTTTGGAGTCTCCTTGTGTCTTCATTTAGACTCTCTAGACATGAACGATACTGAGTTCACTTTCATCAGACTCATGAAATCAAACAATGAAGGACCCTTTCTGGGAACGCACCCCTCCTTTCTCAGGTTCGTAAAACATGTGAGGATGGACTCGTCACTTGATGAGCTACAATGAGTGTTTGATACCCTCTTTCAACTCGTAAAAACAAAAAAGGGGAAATCATCCTTTAAGATGGGGAAATTAATGGAAATGGGAATATTTTTCATGTGTATTTATGGCAGTTTACAGTCCACCTTTGAACATGGCACATGTATTCATTTGCATATCATAACAGTTGGGTATTCAGCTTGTATCTGAGTCGATCCACTTATGTGAGTCACCTAACTCCTTTGAGTCAATTCAAATAATGTTTTTTCATATTCCTTGCATTATACATGGTTTCAGTCTTGTCAATTCAATGCTTCCAACTCATTTGTCATGCCACAAAAATTTTCAAAGGATGTCTCTTCTGAAATTCAACTCATCAGTAACTATACCTTCTTACAAAGTCAGTCATTTATGGGTCAGTTTCATTGTTATCTCATCACTTCAAAAATCAACTTTTGTTGCATGTTTCGTGTTGATGATGGGGGCAACATCATGGCCCTCCTTCGATGATCCTATTCCTGTCGAATTTAGCTCATCATCCAGGAACTAGACTTAGAAACCTAGTCAATTACCTTAAATCTTGCATGCCTCAATGGCAGGTTTCCTCTCTTTCAATAGTAGGTTTTCATCAATAGCCTCTGATTGGAAGATTCTATCAAGTGTTCGACTTCAAAATATCTATTCACACTTGGGAGAATGTATTGAGATGCCTTGGGGATCATGGACATTAATGGTGATTTCCCTCACACTTGTTAACAATATACATCAATGACTGGTAATCAAGTGGTTTATGCCATGTTTGACATCAAGGCATTCATTCACATGGATAGAATCATATTGGTTGGGGATTGGAATGAAGACACTGAGTAATTATGCTTCATCAACATAATTTCCTATCCTCAGGTTGTGATGGAAGATTATTTTGAGTTATGCCATGGATCCACATGGTATTTTTGGTGGCTATGTTTGTACTGGGTTCGGATAACGTGGATCTACTTTGTATGTTCCGTAGCCATGTTTTGCTCTCTATGTCATTCGATCATGGATCTATAGTGTATTATTGGTAGCCATGACATGGTCATCATCATGGATCTGTAGTGTATCGATGTGCAACCATGGTTGCATCAGACAAGTTAGTTATTGGTCTTATGTAAGTTATGAGCTCATCTCTCATTTCCCTTGATACCGGATTAGTGTCTAGAAAATTATTTCACCTATCACTTCCTTCTAGCCTCATACTTTGGGGGGAATTATATTGCACCCGAAAAATCCACTAGTGCTTGAGGACCCTTCAAAAAGTATATCCTGATATTCCTTTGGTGACTTTTTTCCAACCCTAGGATGAACGACACCTTTCGTCTGTTATGACAGAGTGTCATCGGTGCTCTGTCCTATGGAGTAGAAATCATTGGCTCATGTTTGTATTTTGTAAATAGGAACCATTGATGCTCTTTCTTTGTGAGTAAAAAGCATCGATGTTCTTTCAAATTAATCCAAGTGCATTGGTCGAACTATGTTGGCACAAACCCAACCAAAAAAACCCAGTCTATAGGGGTTCCCACTTTGTATATGCTCAACCCACCACCACATCCTTGAGCACCGGCCTAGACAAGTTTTACCCTGCCCAGCAACACCCACAAAGTAGTGGAATTCTCAATTGAGATGTTCAAGGGAGAGCTATTGGAACCAAGTTTCTGCAGAATAGATGAATACTATGGGAATAAACACTTCATCAGCTTATCCAATAGATCTGACTAGTTAATCATCAACAAATTTAATCATCATTACTACTAATAGATTGCATCATTCAATCATACTATTGCGCAAATAGATCTAGACAGATAACATCATTTAAAAGAAGAAAACATCACATCATAGATCCATGTTGCACATTAAATTGCATTCACCATTAGATCGCAGAAACAGTAAGACAAAAAAGATAAAAGAAACAGTAATTCAGATCAACTCCCATCTTATCATATTACTTCTATGCAATGATTCATAGATTCAAAATAGTTCACAATTCAAGATCCAATCCTCTTCCTTCAAATATCTCTTTGAAATTTCTTAAACTACTTCAGCCCCCTCACACTTGCAATTCTACTTCTATTTATTGGCTTGCGCCTTTACATTCAAGGTCCACTTCTAACTAACTCTTAACCAAATCTACAAAATAATTACCAATATCCACAAACTATGGTCCAAAGTACAAAATGTTACATAAAATACATAAAATAGTCTATTTTTTGCCTTGCATGCCATCTTTCACTTACGCATTGTATTTTGTGCTTGCACGGAACTCATGATGTCGCGTAACTAACTTGTCCCAAAACCCCTGCCAACAGGCCCCCAACACAATCTTGTGGCTCGCCCTCGAGCCACTCTTAAGCGAACATGGTGAACTCATCAATCTTGGATTTGAAATATGAAAACTATTGGGCGATCACTCGAACCTACTATTTGACACGTTTAGTAACCTCCTGGCTCACCTTGAGATCATGGTTGACAGGGTGCTCAACCATCTTTGCAGCAATGTTTGTCTTACCTTCTTGTGCGGCTTGGAGCACAGAAAATGCTTTCACTGATAGCTCTGCTCCAATATCCTAGAATTTGTCTAATTTTGCACTACGCCACTACTCCCTTTCCCTTGCGCTTGTGACTCACTAGTGCAACTCCTTTAGGTTCGGTGCCTTGGTGGTCTGCATCATAAATGGATTTTCTTTGATCGACATCTTCAGGGTTGCTAATCTCCCGTCTGCTTCTTGTAATTGTGCAGTCAATTGCTCTAGTTGTTTGTCCTACACTATGATTCCCCAAACTTGTGTAGTGGCATCCCTGAATTTCTTGGCGTCATACTCTAACTCATCGAGCTTTATGGCGAGCGCTTCTATCTTGTCCTTCCATGCAGCTATCTATTCTAGTGGTGTGGAGGGGTGTATCAAAGCATCCAAAATGTTGGTTTCACTCTATAGCTACTCAATAACAACTCCATGTTTCTTTTCTCTTGCTACCGCATCCAGCTCTATCGTGCTCTCCAAGACATGCTGACAGGAATATGCTACTTCCAGTTCCAAATCCTCATGCACTTGCTTCAAAACCTCTATCTTATGTGCCTTTTCTTCAATCAACTTCTCCTTGGCTCAGTGCAATTCTTCTATCTCTTTTTGCATTACTTCTGCTTTCTCTTGCGATTGCAAGTACTGGTCATTGATATTCTTCTCCCTATCGGCCAAATCCTGGTTGGTGACCTTCTGTATGTGTACTAAAGTCTAGGTAAATGATTTGTTGATGTCCAATGCAACATTCTACATCTGTTGGAGGGAGGTATTCAAGTCCTCTCGTCCAGCATCATTTGCAGTCAGGGGAATTTAAACATTCTTGGCCTACATATCGGTGCTGATTGATGCCTACTCCTACGTAGATGTCCTCTCTGGTGCTTGTTTCAAAACAACATTGTAAAAATAATATGATTTATCTCTTACTTCATTTCTTTTGTAGTTGTATCAGTTGCATTAGTAATAGCCTTGACAAGTCTATGTAGTTGTGCTTCCATTGTTGATACAGTGCTGCTCCTTGCAAGTTGAACCATGAGCCTCTTTGCTCTTATTTCCTGAAGTATACATTACACTTTAAGTCAGCAGGTGTCTCTGTTGACGAGTCATCATTCGATTGTTGGTCATCTTTGCACACTGGATCCTCAATTGCATCCGCCGATTTTTCTATTGAATATTATACTATACTAATCGGTTCTTGCCACTCTGTGGGCCATCCATTAATCACTACCTCCAAATATGCATCAGAAACCTTGTACCTCATTGGTATCCATTTCTTGGTGAGGTCTCTCCATGCATGAATGTAAACAGTGTGAGGTCCAATTGTAAAATGTGCAATCCTCCGATACTTTGTCGTGGCTTGCTCTGTCAATCATGGAAATTTTACCACTGTCACCTGCAGTGATTTCCAGTATATCCAAAATTGGATCGAGGAATCTACTGCTCTCTCTAATTCCTTAACCCACCATAAGTTCTGATATCTGGCACCCTTTCACACCTCTACTACTTTGACATTCATCCCTTGGTAATCCTCTAGTTCCATCAAACATTAGAGGAAATTTCAATTTAAAATGAGCCTTCCAAAAATAATACAAATTCCATGTCATCATGTATTAGCTAATCAAAATGATTTGAAATTAAAAAAGGGAGAACCTCTTAAACAATTTTTTAATATAAATTTGGGGATAGGTATCATAAAAAAAACTACTTTTTTTGTTCATATTTTTGACATATCTCCTTGTGTTTTTACTCAAATTTCAATTGGGAGAGCTCGTTGGATGCGGAATTAAATTACGCATCCAACAAGTACCCACTCATCATACTTTTGATGGGCCTTTATATCCCAAAAATAATAAATACCTGAAAAAATGTGATGATGATGTCATCATCACATTTTTTCAGGTATTTCTTTTTTGGGGGGTAGCATTTTGATCACAACGGGACCTTCCCTTGTAATACCACTGTGCAACACTAAAAGCATCAATCCCACATCCACCTGGAAAATTTACTAGTAATGCTTAGTTGAAAGACAATGAGTCCCTCGAAGAAATGGAGCAACAATTCCATATCTCAAAGAATATGTGCATGTTTATCTCACCAATACCAAGTTTAAACAACTTGTCAACTTCTGAATAAAGCTACTGGAAAATATACTTCAGCTTGATACTCAAGAAAGAAGACATCAACAAGAAAACCTTAGATTTCCAATGATCCAAGAGCAATGACTAGAAATTATTGTCCCCATTATCCCAGTTGATAATGACATGTGAATCACCAACAATATAAATATTCTCTACCTTATACTCCTTAGAGACAAAGAGTAGTGCCCAAAGGGCCAAGATCTCTGCCCTGGTATTAGTCCCACTTCCATCCTTCATCCATCCCTTAATAACCATCTTAGAATTTAGATTGAGTACAAACCCCGCACCACAAGTACCATTCTAGGCAGCACCGTCGAAAAAACTAATCGGGCAACCATCGAAAAAGAAGGTTGTTGAATAATCTGGGTCTTCTTCACTAAACTGGGATTGTGCCACTCTGAATAAACCCCAACTATTCTTGAAACCAAGACTGATGAAAAATAGTTATCATCATTGAAAAAAACTTGATTGCGTATCTTCTAGCATTCCCATATCGTAATTGAGGGAGATACCTGTGATGTTTTACATTGAAACTCCAGTAGTAAAGGTTATCAGCCGACATCTCCCTATCCAAAATAAACACAATACAATAGTACTTACCTAAACCCACTAGGATGTTCCTAAAATATGAACACCTACCAAATATATGGTTCACACTTTCTGCATCAACCCTACACAATATGCATATATTAGGACCAATATATCATTTATGCTATAGTGAGTCCCAGATAAGTACTCAATTGTTCAAACATAGCAACACAAAAGTTTAGTTTTCAACGGGAATTGATCTTTTCAAATCCAATTTTTCCACCAGTTTACCAAGAGTATATAGTTGGACTCAATAATCAAGTCATAATAAAATTTAGTAGTCATGTTCCCCTTATCCTTATTCCTCCCCCACACTTGCTGATCAAGATCAACCAAAAGAATAATTTCAGCATGATTCAATCCCCCCATATAACTAATCCATTCCTCCCCAAGTCCATATGGTAGTTGGAGCCCCTGAGATGAGACCCAACGAAACATCCAAAAAGGATCCAACCTCCATATCTGCTGCAATACAAGCAATTTTTTATGATGAATAATAGATACCAGCTTCCTTGATAGTCTAAATTCCCCTTCAACACAGTAATATGATCAATCTCGATGTTTTCCTACATCCCACTTCCCATCGCCCAAGCTAATGCTTGGTTGATCAAAGGAAAGCTAGCAAGGAAGTTGTACCAAATAAAGGATGTCTGACCCCGGTTCTTTATATCATTCATAAACCACTTATCCAAGGTCTTCCATTTCAAATATTTAGCTCAAATGCATTTTCCCCAAAGACCCGAACTGAACTGTCTCCTCTAGAAACTAGTTACACATAGAGCCAAATTAAAAGTAGAAAGGAAGTTGATCCCCCATCCTCCATATTCTATCGGCTTAGAGAGAATATCCCAAGAAGAAAGGTGAAATTTCTCACCAATAGTATTACTAGACCATAAGAAATGAAATAGATACTTCCTGATGGCTGAAAGGATGGAAATCAAGACACAAAAAAGGGAGAACCAAAATATAGGTATAACTTGTAAGAAATATTTAATAAAAATGAGTCTAACTCCCAATGAGAGATACATGCCCGACCAACCCCTTATTTTCCAAGAAATATTATTAAGAAGCCACCCCGAATCCTTTAATGTATATCCCACCGGTTTGAGGATGAAGCCAAGATACTTCAAACCTGACAAAAAATCCACCATATGATAATCTAGAATTTCCTTAACTGCATCACATTCCCCTTTATCCACATTGGAGAAAATGAAACATGATTTTTCTAAGATGACTTCAAGAGTGGATGTTTCACAAAATAAGGAAATGAGAGAATGAAAATATCACCACTCTTCGACCAAACCCTTACCAAGAAGGAGGACATCATCCATAAAGACAATATGGGTAAGGTTCATAATCCCTGCAAAATCAACTCCATCAGTAATATTGGTAGCCTTAGAATTTATCAACAGAAGGATACTCCCTTCAATGGTTAATATAAAAAGGTAACGAGACAAGGGACACCCCTGTTGGATGCCTTTGCTGCTAGAGAAAAAGGGAGAAGGAAAGCTATTAATCAGAATCCCAGAACGAGCAATTGACACACATCCCATGATTTAAGAACATATATCATGGGATAACCCCATCTGAATAAAAATAATCCTGAGATACGACCAATATAGCCTATCATAAGATTTAACCATATCTAACTTGAGGATAAAGGCCTTATTCTTTGACAAATTTAATGAGTGGAGGTATTCCTACACAATACAAACTGCATCTTGCAAGTTTCGATTAGGTAAAAATCCAAATTGATTCTCAAAAATAAACTTGTCAAGACAAGGCTTCAAACAACCAGAAATAATTTTCGTGATGATCTTGTATAGGATATTACATAGTGATATCAAACTGTAATCATTGAAAGATATCGACCTATCTTTTTTTGGAGTCGGGGTAATGTAGGTTGAATTCAACGCACCAGGGATCAAACCTGTCCAGCGAGTTTCATCAATGGCTTCAGTAATATATTTCCTCATCAGATCAAAAAGGTGAAAATAGAACTCAACGGTCCACCTGTCAAGACCGAGGATTTTATCTTTAGCTATGGTCCTAAGAGTATGCTTAACCTCCTCCAAGTTAATACTTTCACAAATATTAGAACAGTATTCATCCTCAAAGAAACGAGGAAACACTTTTACATCATTAAGTTGACTTAATAGTTTAGGATTGCAAGGTTTGGAGTATAAATCTATGAAATAATGAGACGCAAAATATTTTAACTTTGTATCCCCATAAATTAGCTTCCCTTGTGAATTCTTCAAATCCCAAATCACATTGTTTAATTTACATGCTGATGCAAAATGATAGAAATATTTTGTATTTTTGTCACCAGCAGTCACCCATATTTCCCGAAATGTTTTTCTCAAAGTCTCCTCCTTGATAGGAAGCAGATCCCTCCTTTGTGTTTCCATATCAATAAGACTTTTCTTTCTTTCCATCAAGAAAAAGGATTGATCTGTCCCCACCAATAGGTTTTGAAATTCTATCCCCACCAATAGGTTTTGAAATTCTACTTCGATCCTACAAAGATCTTCCTTATTAGGTTTCTTTCTAGCATTTTCCCATGCTCGGAATTCCACTTTGAGAGAGTGAAAATTTGTTACCAGGTTTCGAATTTGGGAACCCCCAGAAACCTGATCCAAGATAACCCAAAAATACCAAGCCATCGAACAGAATCCAGAGTCTTCCAATAAAATAGGGTTAAATTTGAATGGGTAGTGAATCCGACCACAATAAAATAGAAACTGGAGACAAAATTTTTTATGGTTAGATATCCCAGCAGAATGGGCCTAATATCTGAACCTACTAATATTCTCTAACAATGTCTCTACCATTAGGACCCTATCGATCCATTTACACTAGACCCACACCACCCATTAGACCAAGTTGGGACTAGTGCAGATGGAAGGACATTTAAGAGGTTCGTCGAATCAAAAAAATCATGGAAGTAATCTGAAAGAGGATCAATTAAATTACCATTACCCCAAACTTCACCAGGATGAAAAGTGGAATTAAGATCCCCCGCAAATATGTAATCATGATCATCTAAAATCCCTTCTTGAACCGTCACATCCCAAAAGACACTACGGTTCTTATAAGGGGAATATGCATTAATCAAATGAACATTATGTTCAAAGCCCAAATCCTTCCCTTCCATCATAGAACTGGAACATGTGATATACGCCTTCAAACTCGCCATAGATGGGCCACAAGAAACTAGTGTGTCACCTGAGAGACCTGTGGAATTCATAACACAAACATGTCAGGTCGGTTTGAGCTTAAGAAAATAAATACACACATCTAAAGAAGATATCATAGTTTCTTAAAGAAGTAAAATTTTGGGGTGCAACACCCCCATTAAATATTTCAAGGAAACTAGCTTAGGGCCTCTACCAAAGCCCCTGATGTTAAAAGATACCATGTTCATGAGATAACCATGTCATGGGTTGTAGCATCTCTAAGATCCTGTTAGTCAATATTCTTATCCTCCTTCGTAAGGTGAGGAAAACCTAAATCATAAAGTGAAGACACCCTAGGGTTAAGCCACCTACCATACACATCTTCAAGTTTCCCCAAAACCCCCACCTTCTTCAGCTTTCTAGACATTCGACCCTTACCCAAATTAACATGAGGGTTTTGAATGGGTGATATCGAAAAAACATCCGGTTGGTCCTCATATAGGGAAAAGGTATCCAAATGGACCTTCACACCAATGGGGGTAAGTGAAGACTGTTGCATAGGGGAAGAGGATACCTTGACCTCCAATAAGGTAGAACCCGGTAAAGGAAGTGGAGAAAAATCAGCAAGATCAAAAGATATCCCCAGGGACAACTTCTAAACATTATTCGGCTCAGTACGTATACAAGGGGAGACAGAGCCAGTTTCCAATAAAGGAGGTTGATAAATAGAAATCCTAGTAGAAACACACCCCTTATTAGGATAAAAAAGAGACAAGAACTCCCCTAATATCAAACTAGACAAATTCAATCAGGGAGCAGAGACCAAAGCACACAAATCATCAACTGAAATAAACTTTAGAATAGTAGGGAGAGAATCAACAAATTTACTTGCAAATTTCATCATTGAATCTTGGTCAAGCATAATAGGAATGCTAACTTTCAACACAATGTCCTCAATCCCACCCAGCTCGGTCCCCTACGGAAAAATGTATAAATCTTGCTTGAACCTGGAATTTCATTATGCCTTTTGGTGACTAATCCTTTTGCATTTGAAACAATGGAAATATCACCACTCTTCGACCAAACCCTTACCAAGAAGGAGGACATCATCCACAAAGACAATATGGGTAAGGTTCATAATCCCTGCAAATTCAACTCCATCAGTAATATTGGTAGCCTTACAATTTCTCAACAGAAGGATACGCCCTTCAATGGTTAATATAAAAAGGTAACAAGACAAGGGACACCCCTTTTGGATGCCTTTGCTACTAGAGAAAAAGGGAGAAGGAAAGCCATTAATCAGAATCCCAGAACGAGCAATTGACACACATCCCATGATTTAAGAACATATATCATGGGATAACCCCATCTGAATAATAATAATCCTGAGATACGACCAATATAGCCTATGATAAGATTTAACCATATCTAACTTGAGGATAAAGGCCTTATTCTTTGACAAATTTAATGAGTGGAGGTATTCCTACACAATACCAACTGCATCTTGCAAGTTTTGATTAGGTAAAAATCCAAATTGATTCTCAAAAATAAACTTGTCAAGACAAGGCTTCAAACAACCAGAAATAATTTTCGTGATAATCTTGTATAGGATATTACATAGTGATATCAAACTGTAATCATTGAAAGATATCGACCTATCTTTTTTTGGAATCGGGGTAATGTAGGTTGAATTCAACGCACCAACGATCAAACCTGTCCAACGAGTTTCATCAATGGCTTCAGTAATATCTTTCCTCATCAGATCAAAAAAGTGAAAATAGAACTCAACGGTCCACCTATCGGGACCGAGGATTTTATCTTTAGCTATGGTACTAAGAGTATGCTTAACCTCCTCCAAGTTAATACTTTCACAAATCTTAGAACAGTATTCATCCTCAAAGAAACGAGGAAAAACTTTTACATCATTAAGTTGACTTAATAGTTTAGGATTGCAAGGTTTGGAGTATAAATCTATGAAATAATGAGATGCAAAAGCTTTTAACTTTGTATCCCCATAAATTAGCTTCCCTTGCGAATTCTTCAAATCCCAAATCACATTGTTTAATTGACATGCTGATGCAAAACGATAGAAATATTTTGTATTTTTGTCACTAGCAGTCACCCATATTTCCCGAAATGTTTTTCTCAAAGTCTCCTCCTTGATAGGAAGTAGATCCCTCTGTGTTTCCATATCAATAAGACTTTTCTTTCTTTCCATCAAGAAAAAGGATTGATCCGTCCCCACCAATAGGCTTTGAAATTCTACTTCGATCCTACAGAGATCTTCCTTATTAGGTTTCTTTCTAGCATTTTCCCTTGCTCGGAATTCCACTTTGAGAGAGTGAAAATTTGTTACCAGGTTTCGAATCTGGGAACCCCTAGAAACCTGATCCAAGATAACCCAAAAATACCAAACCATCAAACAGAAGCCATAATCTTCCAAAAAAACAGGGTTGAATTTGAATGGGTAGTGAAGCCGACCACAATAAAATTGAAACTGGAGACAAATTGTTTTATGGTTAGATATCCCCGCAGAATGGGCCCAATATCTGAACCTACTAATATTCTCTAACAATGTCTCTACCATTAGGACCCTATCGATCCATTTACACCAGACCCACACCACCCATTAGACCAAGTTGGGACTAGTGCAGATGGAAGGACATCTAAGAGGTTTGTCAAATCAAAAAAATAGTGAAAGTAATCTGAAAGAGGATCAATTAAATTACCATTACCCCAAACTTCACTAGGATGAAAAGTGGAATTAATATCCCCTGCAAATATCTAATCATGATCATCTAAAATCCCTTCTTGAACCATCGCATCCCAAAAGACACTACAGTTCTTATAAGGGGAATATGCATTAATCAAATGAACATTATGTTCAAAGCTCAAATCCTTCCCTTCCACCATAGAACTGGAACATGTGATATACGCCTTCAAACTCACCATAGATGGGCCCCAAGAAACTAGTGTGTCACCTGAGAGACCTGTGGAATTCATAACACAAACATGTCAGGTTGGTTTGAGCTTCAGAAAATAAATACACACATCTAAAGAAGATATCATAGTTTCTTAAAGAAGTAAAATTTTGGGGTGCAACACCCCCATTAAATATTTCAAGGAAACTAACTTAGGGCCTCTACTGAAGCCCCTGATGTTAAAAGATACCATGTTCATGGGATAACCATGTCATGGGTTGTAGCATCTCTAAGATCCTGTTAGTCAATATTCTTATCCTCCTTCATAAGGTGAGGAAAACCTAAATCATAAAGTGAAGACACCCTAGGGTTAAGCCACCTACCATACACATCTTCAAGTTTCCCCGAAACCCGCACCTTCTTCAGCTTTCTAGACATTCGACTCTTACCCAAAGTAACATGAGGGTTTTGAATGGGTGATATTGAAAAAACATCTGGTTGGTCCTCATATAGGGAAAAGGTATCCAAATGGACCTTCACACCAATGGAGGTAAGTGAAGACTGCTGCATAGGGGAAGAGGAGACCTTGACCTCCAATAAGGTAGAACCCGGTAAAGGAAGTGGAGGAAAATTAGCAAGATCAAAAGATATCCCCAGGGACAACTTCTAAAAATTATTCGGCTCAGTACGTATACAAGGGGAGACAGAGCCAGTTTCCAATAAAGGAGGTTGATAAATAGAAATCCTAGTAGAAACACACCCCTTATTAGGATAAAAAAGAGACAAGAACTCCCCTAATATCGAACTAGACAAATTTAATCAGGGAGCAGAGACCAAAGCACACAAATCATCAACCGATATAAAATTTAGAATAGTAGGGAGAGAATCAACAAATTTACTTGCAAAGTTCCTCATTGAATCTTGGTCAAGCATAATAGGAATGCTAACTTTCAACACAATGTCCTCAATCCCACCCAGCTCAGTCCCCTACGGAAAAATGGATAAATCCTACTTGAACCTGGAATTTCATTATGCCTTTTGGTGACTAATCCCTTTGCATTTGAAACAATGGAAATATCACCACTCTTTGACCAAACCCTTACCAATAAGGAGGACATCATCCACAAAGACAATATGGGTAAGGTTCATAATCCCTACAAAATCAACTCCATCAGTAATATTGGTAGCCTTACAATTTCTCAACAGAAGGATATGCCCTTCAATGGTTAATATAAAAAGGTAACGAGACAAGGGACACCCCTGTTGGATGCCTTTGCTGCTAGAGAAAAAGGGAGAAGGAAAGCCATTAATCAGAATCCCAGAATGAGCAATTGACACACATCCCATGATTTAAGAACATATATCATGGGATAACCCCATCTGAATAAGAATAATCCTGAGATACGACCAATATAGCCTATCATAAGATTTAACCATATCTAACTTGAGGATAAAGGCCTTATTCTTTGACAAATTTAATGAGTGGAGGTATTCCTACACAATACCAACTACATCTTGCAAGTTTCGACTAGGTAAAAATCCAAATTGATTCTCAAAAATAAACTTGTCAAGACAAGGCTTCAAACAACCAGAAATCATTTTCGTGATAATCTTGTATAGGATATTACATAGTGATATCAAACTGTAATCATTGAAAGATATGGACCTGTCTTTTTTTGGAATCGGGGTAATGTAGGTTGAATTCAATGCACCAGGGATCAAACCTATCCAGCGAGTTTCATCAATGGCTTCAGTAATATCTTTCCTCATCAGATCAAAAAAGTGAAAATAGAACTTAACAGTCCACCTGTCGGGACCGAGGATTTTATCTTTAGCTATGGTACTAAGAGTATGCTTAACCTCCTCCAAGTTAATACTTTCACAAATCTTAGAACAGTATTCATCCTCAAAGAAACAAGGAAACACTTTTACATCATTAAGTTGACTTAATAGTTTAGGATTGCAAGGTTTGGAGTATAAATCTATGAAATAATGATATGCAAAAGCTTTTAACTTTGTATCCCCATAAATTAGCTTCCCTTGCGAATTCTTCAAATCCCAAATCACATTGTTGAATTTACATGCTGATGCAAAACAATAGAAATATTTTGTATTTTTGTCACCAGCAGTCACCCATATTTCCTGAAATGTTTTTCTCAAAGTCTCCTCCTTGATAGGAAGTAGATCCCTCCTTTGTGTTTCCATATCAATAAGACTTTTCTTTCTTTCCATCAAGAAAAAGGATTGATCCGTCCCCACCAACAGGTTTTGAAATTCTACTTCGATCCTACAGAGATCTTCCTTATTAGGTTTTTTTCTAGTGTTTTCCCATGCTCGAAATTCCACTTTGAGAGAGTGAAAATTTGTTACCAGGTTTCGAATCTGGGAACCCCCAGAAACATGATCCAAGATAACCCAAAAATACCAAACCATCGAACAGAAGCCAGACTCTTCCAATAAAACAGGGTTAAATTTGAATGGGTAGTGAATCTGACCACAATAAAATTGAAACTGGAGACAAATTGTTTTATGGTTATATATCCCCGAAGAATGGGCCCAATATCTGAACCTACTAATATTCTCTAACAATGTCTCTACCATTAGGACCCTATCGATCCATTTACACCAGACCCACACCACCCATTAGACCAAGTTGGGACTAGTGCAGATGGAAGGACATCTAAGAGGTTCTTCAAATCAAAAAAATCGTGGAAGTAATCTGAAAGAGGATCAATTAAATTACCATTACCCCAAAATTCACTAGGATGAAAAGTGGAATTAAGATCCCCCGCAAATATCTAATCATGATCATCTAAAATCCCTTCTTGAACCGTCGCATCCCAAAAGACACTACGGTTCTTATAAGGGGAATATGCATTAATCAAATGAACATTATGTTCAAAGCCCAAATCCTTCCCTTCCACCATAGAACTGGAACATGTGATATACGCCTTCAAAATTGCCATAGATGGGACCCAAGAAACTAGTGTGTCACCTGAGAGACCTGTGGAATTCATAACACAAACATATCAGGTCAGTTTGAGCTTAAGAAAATAAATACACGCATCTAAAGAAGATATCATAGTTTCTTAAAGAAGTAAAATTTTGGGTTGCAACACCCCCATTAAATATTTCAAGGAAACTAACTTAGGGCCTCTACTGAAGCACCTAATGTTAAAAGATACCATGTTCATGGGATAACCATGTCATGGGTTGTAGCATCTCTAGGATCCTGTTAGTCAATATTCGTATCCTCCTTCGTAAGGTGAGGAAAACCTAAATCATAAAGTGAAGACACCCTAGGGTTAAGCCACCTACCATACACATCTTCAAGTTTCCCCGAAACCCCCACCTTCTTCAGCTTTCTAGACATTCGACCCTTACCCAAAGTAACATGAGGGTTTTGAATGGGTGATATTGAAAAAACATCCGGTTGGTCCTCATATAGGGAAAAGGTATCCAAATGGACCTTCACACCAATGGGGGTAAGTGAAGACTGCTGCATAGGGGAAGATGAGACCTTGACCTCCAATAAGGTAGAATCCGGTAAAGGAAGTGGATGAAAATCAGCAAGATCAAAAGATATGCCCAAGGACAACTTCTAAACATTATTCGGCTCAGTACGTATACAAGGGGAGACAGAGCCAATTTCCAATAAAGGAGTTTGATAAATAGAAATCCTAGTAGAAACACACCCCTTATTAGGAACAAAAAGAGACAAGAAATCCCCTAATATCAAACTAGACAAATTCAATCAGGGAGCAGAGACCAAAGCACACAAATCATCAACCGATATAAACTTTAGAATAGTAGGGAGAGAATCAACAAATTTACTTGCAAAGTTCCTCATTGAATCTTGGTCAAGCATAATAGGAATGCTAAATTTCAACACAATGTCCTCAATCCCACCCAGCTCGGTCCCCTACAGAAAAATGGATAAATCCTGCTTGAACTCGGAATTTCATTATGCCTTTTGGTGACTAATCCCTTTGCAGTTGAAACAATGGAAATGAACTCTCCAATAAGCCAGTTGTTGGATGAAAGAGGCACCCTCCCACACCGCCTTAACTGTAGCAGGGATACCCCCATCAACATTCATATCCACCAGGACCTGTGGCACCATCCGCTCAGCCCCCTATGAGAGGGGAAGCTTCCATCATTATGAAAGAGCCCATAGAATTTGCAATACTCATGAAGCCCTTGACATTCCAACAAAAAAGCGGTAGATCTGGCAAGACAACCCATAGGTGGCGACGAGGGAGGGAAGACTTCCATGTGTCAAACTCAAGCTTCCAATGCATCAAGACTAAAGAACCCCTACCAATAACCCAATAACATTCTTCAATCTCTTGACGACCCTCCACAAAAAAGAAGTGGAAAACCACCCATCTATTTACCAAATACATAACATGGGGAATATTTGACACAAACTGTTGCCACTTAACCCTAACCCAGTCGACGATATCAACCCGCGACAGATGCATAAATTCAAATTTACCGACAAGGTCTCTCCCTAACAGGTTGGAAACCATATCGCTAGTGGTGTCCTGACCCAAGACACAAACGGGTCTACCCTTTTTCACCTTCTCGAAGCAGAGCCTTCCTTTAGCCTTCTGGAGACCCGTAGCATTAGAGGAACCCCCAATCAGAAAAGACTTAACATTACCCATAACCATATCAACATCACACCGATTATAAATATTTGCAACACAATCAAGAGACTACCCTTCTGAACTCTGACAGGGCTTGAGTCCAGAAACAACCTTTTCCACTAAAGATGAGGTAGGAACCTTCTCTGCTACCTAAAGGTGTTCGTCAGAGCGACACCTAGACCTCAGTTCTATTTTCGACAAACTAAGCACTAACATCCTGATTCCTGAAACCCCAACCCACCCAAACAAAGGAACAAAAAAAACACTGATAGAAGAACCCAAAAAATCCGAAAAAGATGAAAAAACAACTCTAGAAGAGACAAAAGAAACTAATTCCCAATATTTTATTTTGTCGCTACTAGGTCGGGCAAAATGCCCGACTAGACTCCAAGAATTAAAAGACCAAAGAGAGATAATATCCTTTTAAAATTCAAGCAGATGCCATCAATCCAGAAACCAAAATAATGGACAGATGAACAGAAACGTGCATGCTAAACCCTACACCACTGAAATCTCCCAGGTTTAAGAAATCTCCACCAACAATCCGTCCCAAACCAGGCCAAAAGAAATGGGAAGCACACCAAACACTAAGGTTTCATACGAACCGAACACCTTTTCATTCAGGAGTCTTATTCAAAAAACTAAGAATGAAGTGTAGCCTCCACATGACCTGACATCTAGGATGAGGTTCCAAAGCAAGAACTATCTCTTATATTGTGGGCCGATAAGAGGGATTCAACTATCCTTTCATATTATAAGATGACAATAGATATCTCATCTCCTTTTATTAATGTTGTGTGTTATATGGTAGAAGTCTTTCTTTCATATTGTAAGATGACAACATGCACAATGTTAATGTTTCCCAACCAAAATATCCATAGATATTTTAAGAGTAAAATAAAGTGTACACTAAACATTAGCATTACAGAGCACATATCATTAGTGAAGTAACGCATACATTGCATCCTAGTCAAGAAAAAGAAACATAACTAGTTAAAAAATCCAATGCTGAGTTAGAATTATATATTTAAAAAATCTAATAAAAACAAGATTATAATATGAAATAAAGAAAAAAAAATTAAGTCCAATGTATGAACACTAAAAATAAAAACTCGAAGAAGAAAAATAACAATTAAATCCTAGAACATAAGGGAGTTGTAAGATTGCAGCAAAAATCAAAGTTTGAGAGCCTACATATCTAGCATTGAGAAACAAAGACTCTAAAGAGTGGACCCAACAAGGAATTTGGCACCCTATGCATGTATTAGGATGAATCGTTTAAACAACAACTACCATTGATTTCCAATCAACGATGCTTATCTCTCTAAAATAGGGAATAATCCATTGTCACTACAATTCCCTTCAAGAGATTTGGTGAAAAATGTTGCATAGAATCCATTAACATATTTAGTAACATAAAAATGCACTTGACTTTCAAAAGTAGATATGAAGACAAAACCCTAGAGACCATTAACCAAGATTTTATACCCAACTACTTAAATCAATTGGGTGAAACTCAGAAAAACACTTTAAACCAACAACTGATTTTATGAACATCAAACATATTCGCTAATATTCATAAGAAAGTTATGAAAACAAATCTTAATAAAGAACTAAACAAAATGGTGTTTCCAAATACCTTAATCAATTTATGAAATTAAGAAAATATTTTAGAAAACAAAAATTGTGATTTTATCATACCACCGAAAATAATGACACCTTTAAAAATTAAATTTGATAAGAAAGTTTTAACCTTAAAAAAACTTTCCACAATCTTTTTAATGATCAAGAAAATGACTTTATTATACCAACCACATTAATGTAAATATTATTGATGTTAAATGATAAAAATAGTAAATTTTTAAAATATACTGAAATTATCTTTATAACACATTCATTAATATCCCTCTTTTTACCATCATACTTGTGTAACTACAAATGTAATGATTTACTAGCTCTTGGCGAGGAGCTTAAGGACAAGGTACCTCCAGTAAACTCTGAAGTATGATTCTGAATTCCTAGGTTGTATTGTGAATTTTGTAGACTTAAGAGACTAGAGACTTGGGACAACTAAACAGAAGGGGAATGAATCCACTAGGGTGATCTAGATCTTGGGGGATGAGACCCAGAAGGTTTGCATGCCAAGAGAGGAAGAGAGAAAACATGGTCACAGAGCTGAAGCAGACAATGGATCAGCTGTGAGAAATACATAGCAACAAGATCTAGGTTGAGAATTTCCTAGACAAAGAAACATAAATTAAATATGCCACATGGAGGGATGAGGCTCAAAAATGGTTCTTTCAACCTCACCTCTCAAAATGTACTAAGAAATACACTCATAACCAATAACCCAACAATAAATCAAAAGAATAAGAGAGAGAGAGAGAAAAGATCCAGAAATAATAGCTTCTTTATTGAGAAGGAATAAAGGCTTTATATAATATCATTACAATGTGCCTTGAATCCATACCATGGAACAAAATAATAGGATACCAAATACCATGGACAATATGCCTTGTAGCCATACCATGCAACAAAAACATGGGCTACAAAAACCACTTATACTATGAAACATGAACTCGACACATTTCTTGTTTTTCTCTCTCCTAATTTTAGTAGTTATTTTTACCTCCATTTAAAAAAGGGTTACAATATCACACATTTTCATTTTAAGGGATATTTTTGGCCATTTGAATCATCTTTGTCGTAAAATATTATTACTTTCTATTTTCAAGAGTGTTTTTTTAGACATTTAACAAAATAACATACATTTAGAAGCACTTTATATTGAAAAAATATACATTTCGCAATTTTTTCTTTAAAATGAGACATTTTTATAGGAAAAATAAGACTTTTTATTGACAAAATTCTAGGAAATACTAGCAAATAAAGACATTTACGACCATTTTCAATCGATTTTCATAGAAGTTTTGTATAAAAATGATATTGTTCCATTCTATATTCCAAAATGTTATGATTCACATAAATTCACCAAAAACTATACCATATATTTGTAAATAACATATTAAAAACAATATATATATATATATAGAAATTTTATTTATAAAATAAAGTCTGAAAGTCAAAAGAGTACTAATATATCTTATCAAAAAGTTGACAAATTTACCATTTTCTTTAAGACATTAAACTAATCAAAAACACCATGCAGGCCAAATTCTTCATCGAAATTGGAATTTTCTAGAGCTTGGATTTCCTCAAGGACATCAATGTCCTCTTCCATTGGGTCTTCTATGTCTGCAAAATGCCCAAAATGCTCATTTCCATGAGGGGGATCTACGAAAAAAAAAACATTATAGTAAAAACTTTATAGTAAAAAACCATTATATTAAAAACAATTAAAAAAAACATTAACCTACCTAACTACACCCCAAAAAACAATATATTATTTTTTCTTAAACAATTAACATACCTAACTACACCACATAAAACATTATATTAAAAAAATTTAACCTACCTAACTACACCACATAAAACATTATATTAAAAAAATTTAACCTACCTAACTACACCACATAAAACATCATATTAAAAAAAAAAAATTTAAAATAGAACCTACCTAACTACACCACATAAAATGCTATATTAATTTTTTTTAAATTAACCTACCTAACTACACCACATAAAACATTATATTGATTTTTTTTTTAAATTAATCTAACTAACTACACCACATAAAACATTATATTATTTTTTTTAATTAACCTACCTAACTACACCACATACATCATTAAATTAAAAAAAATTAATGTACCGTGCGCTCCCTCCACCTCCGGCTTCCTTCATTCCCCTGCCTCCACCTCCACCTCCCACCTCTCGCACCCTCCACCTTCGCCTGTCCCTTCTCCCCCATCCCATCCAAAGCGAGCCTCCCTTCCCCTCGCATGACCCTGCTCCATCTCTACCTTCCTTCGCTTCCACCCTCCTCCCCACAACTTATAATATGAAACATGAACTTGACACAGTTCTTGTTTTTCTCTCTCCTAATTTTAATAGTTATTTTTACCTCCGTTTAAAAAAGGGTTGTATCACACATTTTCATTTTAAGGCATTTTTTTGAGCATTTGAATCATCTTTGTCGTAAAATATTATTAATTTATATTTTCAAGAGTGTTTTTTAGACATTTAACAAAATAACATACATTTAGAAGCACTTTATATTGAAAACATATACATTTCGTAATTTTTTCTTTAAAATGAGACATTTTTATAGGAAAAATAAGACTTTTTATTGACAAAATTCAAGGAAATACTAGCAAATAAAGACATTTACAACCATTTTCAATCGATTTTCATAGAATTTTTGTATAAAAATGATATTGTTCCATACTATATTCCAAAAGGTTACGATTGACATAAATTCACCAAAAACTATACCATATATTTGTAAATAACATATTAAAAACAATATATATAGAAATTTTATTTCTAAAATAAAGTCTGAAAGTCAAAAGAGTACTAATATATCTTATCAAAAAGTTGACAAATTTACCATTTTCTTTAAGATATTAAACTAATTAAAAACACCATGCGGGCCAAATTCTTCATCGAAATTAGAATTTTCTAGAGCTTGGATTTCCTGAAGAACATCAATGTCCTCTTCCATTGGGTCTTCTATGTCTGCAAAATGCCCAAAGTGCTCATTTCCATGAGGGATATCTGCAAAAACAAAAACATTATAGTAAAAAAACATTATAGTAAAAACCTTATAGTAAAAAACCATTATATTAAAAACAATTTAAAAAAAAAACATTAACCTACCTAACTACACACCAAAAAACAATATATTATTTTTTCTTAAACAATTAACCTACCTAACTACACCACATAAAACATTATATTAAAAAAATTTAACCTACCTAACTACACCACATAAAACATCATATTAAATTTTTTTTTTAAAAATGGAGCCTACCTAACTACACCACATAAAATGCTGTATTAATTTTTTTTTAAATTAACCTACCTAACTATACCACATAAAACATTATATTGATTTTTTTAAAAATTAATCTAACTAACTACACCACATAAAACATTATATTATTTTTTTTAATTAACCTACCTAACTACACCACATACATCATTATATTAAAAAAAATTAACGTACTGTGCGCTCCCTCCACCTTCGGCTTCCTTCATTCCCCTACCTCCACCTCCACCTCCCACCTCTCACCTCTCGCTCTCTCCACCTTCGCCTGTCCCTTCTTCCCCCTCCCATCCTGCCACCAAACGCAAGCCTCCCTTCCCCCCGCGCTACCTTACTCCATCTCTACCTCCCTTCGCCTCCACCCTTCCCCCCCGGCTCCATCATCACATTAAGGGGAGTGTCTCTCCTTTGGGTGCCAAAGGGTCACCCCTCACTGGCGGCACAATTATGAGAATGTCAACCGGACAACAAGATGTACCAAGCTAGTAGATAAGATATTAGTCTGTTAGTCTATGTAACAGATTGTATGCATATTAACAAGAACATATATATACACTAACAAAAACATATATATATATACTGGAAATATATCTTAAACATGCACAACAATTAATAACCCACAAAACTCAAAATGAGTATAAATTAACGTTTCATTCAAATAAATGAAACTAAGTGATATCTCAACCAACCAACTAATTATAAATTAACGTTTCATTCAAATAAATGAAACTAAGTGATATCTCAACGACAACCAACTAACTAATTATAAAATAAAGTTCCTTTCATTTTGCATATAAAAAATTAAAGAAATTTAACCAACTTTTGTTTTCCACACTAACCTTTACCAAGGAAAATACCAAAAATGGTAATAATATTTCCATTTGTGATTAAAGTGTGCACATCAACATCATGATTAATTGTTTTATGGTGGAGGCTAGTTGCATTAAAAAAGACAAATCACATTAATAGTATGACAATGATAATTCATCTAGTTTCTAATTTGATCGTAAGTAGTGAAGCCATCAAGAGAACTTTGTTTCAATTTTTTTCTATATTACATGATAATATATAAATTTAACGAGGAAAGTCATTCGTGGAGGAACCATTTAAATCGAGTAGGTATTAATAAATAGATATATTTAATAAAAAATTGAAAAATAGTTCATAAACATTATAAACTGAAACAATAATATTAAAACAGATTTGTAAGTGTTATACTCTTTAATTTGTTTCACAAAATACAAAAATATATTATTTTTTTTATTATTTGTTTCTATAAATTTTCAACTTTGAAAAAATCAACTACATTCTGCTAAAGTTGATTCAATACCACTTGTTTAAAGAAAAAATAGGGACTACGGGTCGCAGCTATGTCATGGGACCCTGCGCTCACACCTGCATGGGCCCACACTTTTCCGAGCTGACCTCCTAAGATCCATTAGACCGCCCGGATGATAACGAGAGAGGGATTACATAGAAAGATGATATGGTTGGCATGGTCTTGTCGGCCATAAATGTTCAAATGTCAATTGTATTTTAGCCGCCCTTGTTATGAGTTTTAGCTGACTTTTGTTAACTTCAACACAATTTTAATTAATAAAATCATCATTAAATTATCATTAACTATGAAAACAGTAATTTCTTAAGAGTATATCTAACAGCTTGCAAGTTAGATATATTAATAACTTGTGGCTTGGTAGGAGTAGAGAAGTTTCAGTGGGGTCGCTTACCCTTTAACCTCGCCACAGCAAGCCAAATGAACAATCTACCCTGCCGATTTTAAACCTATGACCTACAAGAAAATAACACATGTTCTTAAGACCTACTTAAGCCAAATATATCATTAAAATATGATATTAGTACCGGAGACTGGAATCATTTATACGATTTCTTTTAAATATGTGGTTGACAATATTTCAGCCTCTTCCATAACCTTTTCCCCAGGAAAAGAAATGAGAGAGGCCCGGAATAAATTGAGAACGCTTGTAATATCACAGGAGCAGTATAAGCGCTAACCAAAACGCCCCTAACCCGCCGGAATCCGGCAACAAATTTTAGCTGAAATCATCATTTTCGGTCTTTAAACTGTAATTTCAGCCATTTGGGTACGTTTAAAATGCCAGATTTACTCTGAAGCAGCTAATAAAACTACTAAACTTGCAAAATCACGAAAACACAAATTTACAGCAAAGATTTTGACGGATTTGGACCAGAAATTCACCAGAAGGGAAAGGCAGGACGGTAACATTGTATTCGATCACTGCAGTGGTGTTATCCAAGGAATGAGTGCTGGCGAGTGCGTAGCCTCAATCCAATCGAAAGAAGTGCTAGTCGTCAAAGATACTTGACAAGAAATAAAGTTACATGCCTCACAAAAGGTGTCTATGTGATCTTGGTAGGATTCCTTTTTAAAAGATCATCAAAATCTCAATGTAAGAAAGAAGAAAAATAAACTTACATCACCGACAAAACTATTCTCTATCAACATGGTCACTGGAGTGTTTGAAAAAAATGGTCTGTCATAATTTTTATGAGAGACAATGGTATAAAATTCATTGGATATTAAATAAAGAGGACTTATCCTGAATATGATTAATTATTTTATTTTTTATTTTTTATTTTTTATTTTAACTGAGTTTAAACATAATGTCTTTTATAAACAAGGTTTTAAAACATTATTAGAATATTAAAACTTTGATTTCTAATATGTGAAGAGAGTACTAAATTATTTTCGAAATTTAAGTTAAGTTATGATGATGACAATAGTGTTGGTTAATATTTACTAAAATTAAAGTTTATTGAATTCTAAGAGAAAATATTACTTGGCTTGATGTAAAATTTTACTATTATGCTTAAAAAGTTTAGAAATAAACATTCATATAAGTGGAAATAATTTTGACATACTAGAAATTTATAGAAGTTTTTATTGTAACAAAGAATATAAAACTTTAATTTAATGTGATTGTATTACACAACAACAATAACAAAAACAACTACTGCTATTATAATAGAATGTATTATATTACAACATCTTTTTTAATTTTACTATGATATTAAGAAAGGAAAATATATACTTTTGCAACATGGCAGTCTACTAAACCAAGCCCTAGTTTTAGAAGGAATATGACAATTGAAATGATCGGCATAGATGTAGAGTCAGACGGTGCACCCATTAATAATAGAGAAGAATATGGGTCATCTACATCTCCGTAAAGTCCTTCATCTGCAAAAAATGTAGATTCTGATGGGGTGTAAGAATCCATGGATGAATTTGAATAATTTCAAATGAAACATTTTAGATGTTTTTTTATTAGTATGATGTTTGTAATTGAAACTCTTAAGCAGATTTTGATTATATATATATGAATCATTTGTTCAAGTATGGTCTAATATATGGTTTCATTATGAATCACATCATAATTTCTTTGATATTATACAGTTAGAGTGGTGAAATTATTTATGAAATATTTTTGTTTGTTTAATATGCAAGTTTCAAAAAACATGTAATTTATCTTTTGGAGAAAAATTGTTTTCCAATTTAAGGGTTGATTTTAAAGTTTTTGTAAACAACAATGTGGGATGCTTAGGCCATGGCTCTATTTTTAACCACGAAAAAAAAATATATGCTAGTATCAACACTTTCCTATTTGGGGGTGTTTTTGGTGTTTTTTTGCAAAGATCATTGTTTTTATGTCTAGAGTTCTCGTTCTTAGTATAAAATTCTTGTTTCATAGTATAAGTGGTTCAACACAATGAATGGAAGAGGGTAGTCTCTCGATTTAATGCCTTTATGATGAATGGAAGAGGGTGACCTCTCCATTTAATACTTTTATGACTTGTACATATATATTTAGACCAAATTCCCCTTTAAATTCGGATCATTGCTCCCCCCTTAGAAAATGATGGGGACAATAATGGTCCCATCATTTCATGATAGAAAAAGAAACCTATGGTTACAATGTGCTAGTTTCCAATGAAGAGAAGGGTTTTGTGAGGTTAACCCATAACCATGGGTTTTGTGCAGTTGAACCATAACCGTGACCATGGGTATTTTGTGGTAGACCCATAACTGTGAGTTTTGTGCGATTGACCCATAACCGTGGGTTTTTCGTTCCTAACCCATAACTGTGATTACAATACATAACCATGGGCTTTATGTGGTTCACCCATAACCATGACTGTAGGTTTTTTTGTAGCAGACCCTTAACCATGGGTTTATTGTGGTTGGCCCATAACCATGATTACAATACAAAAGTGTGGGTTTTTTGTGGTTGAACCATAACAGTAGGTTTTTTGTTGTTAAATCATAACCATGATTACAATAGGATTTAATAAAGTTTCAAAAATTGAAAATTTCATGATCTTTCGTGCAGTTGATGTCTTGCTGCAAATCCATTCATAGCTTCAGCTATAGGTGATGAAATTGAATTATTTTAAAGACATATTTTATATATCGAAGAGACTTTTCCATCCATAGAACATTATTTCTCTATGGTGTTCCAAGGGGTGATAAAATATTTGTTGAATATCAAGGGACGTGTGCACACTATTTTTCAAGGATGCACACACACTACTTTTCATAGATACGTTGCTTCAATCAATGATATATATCAAACCAATGGCCAAATGAAAAACTATGAAATACCATTTTAGGTGACGGAAATACCTTTCCAGTGAGATATGGTAGATTCTCTAATATGTTCTTTGGAGTTCATGGCACTTGTTTAAAGTTGTTGTACATGAGGTCGCTATACGGACATATGTTGCTTCAAATAAGCATATCTCATAAACCAGGAAGGAAAATGAAAAATTGAAAACCCCATTTTAGCTAACATAAATGTATTTCTAACGATATATGGAAGAGCCTCTGAAATTGTATGTTCAAGTCACAACATAATTTTTAATTTTTTAGAGACATGTTGACCTCCATTATGTCTAATAGTGAGATTCTATGGTGGTCATACAAAAATGGATAGTTTAAAAAAGGGATGGAATGAGGCCTCCCTTGTAAGCCTTACAAAAGGATTTTAATCCATTCCATTTCCATACGAGGATGAAATAATGATTGATATGAGAGTTAGAGGGCCATAAAGGATGCCAACTGTTTGTAGAGAAGTTTGGGATGTTATAGAGGTTGCAAAACCTCCGTGGGAAACATGGGCAGCCTGAAAAATTATTGAAAATGCTGAAGGCCAATGGATGTAGTGGATCCATGTATGGTTCTCCTTGTAATGGTGATCGAATACCCGAGAATATAAAATCCATGTAATCCATGTGGACCAACTATGGCTTACAGTATATTGCTCGACAAATGGATTTTGATTGTATCAAAATGAGGTTGGTGATCATTGCAATTCTTGAACCGTAGTATGATTCAAACCCTTTTTTTCGATGGAGAGTGTACGTGCTCTGATACCACTTATCTGGATCTTGTGGTTGGGGACCCAGAAGGATTGCACGCCAAGAGAGGAGGAGAGAAAAGATATTCATGGAGCTGAAGCGAACAATGGACCATCTATGAGAAATACACAGTAGTAAGATCTAGGCTAAGAATATCCTAGGTAGACAAACATAAAGTAAATATGCCACATGGATGGGTGAAGCTCCAATAAGGTTCTTTGAGCCTCACCTCTCAAACCATACTAAGAAAGACACTTAGAACCAATAAATCAACAATAAATTAATAGAATAAGAAATCAATAGAATAAGAGAGACAGATATGATCCATAAATAATAGCTTTCCTTATTGAGAAGGAATAAAGCCTTTGTATAATATAATTACAATGTTCCTTGAATCCAAACCATGGAATAAAACCACGGGCTACCAAATGCCATGGACAATGTTCCTTGTAGCCATACCATGCAACAAAACCATGTGCTACAAAATACCATTGATGGAATAGGGTGTCCTCTCGATCTAATGTTTTTATGATGAATCGAAGAGGGAGATCTCTCCTTTTAATGATTTTATGACTTTTACATCCGAATTTAGACCAAACGCCAACCTAAAATTGGATCAAAGGAGGAGAATATTAAATGGTTGGAATCCATGAGTTGATGACGGGTGTCATCTTGGTGCCATGGAAACTTAAAAAGAAGTGAACTATGATGTTTACTAGTTGAGCACTTAAGTTTATAAGTGTTGTACAAAGTTACTCTAACAAGTAGTCCTAGAGAGGGCCATTGAATAAATCGCCAGTCGCCGCAAGGAAGAAACAAGATAATATGATCTGATTATTAGCATAAGGAGAACTAGTGTTAAGTGTCGATAAGTAACATTAAGGAGTTTATCCACATGACACTGATATCTTATCCTCAACTAAGGATTTAAGTAGGAAGGATTGAACTCTTACATGGAAATAAGTTAAGTTCCCTATTAAATTACTAATAATTACATTACTAACTATTTTATTAATAATTATGTTAAGTAATTATAAATACTTATGGAAAGCAGACTATGCAAGTTGTGCATGCGGGACAAAGTAAATAAATTATTTACTTAAATATATAAATATATATGTATGTATGTATGTATGTATGTATGAGAGAAATAAAGAATATAACAATAACTAGTAGAATAACTCCTAATTGATGCATAGATTTAAATAAAAAGGATAAAGAGATTGAATGAAACTCAATTGATGCATGGATTTAAATAAAAAGGTTCAAGAACATGAATGAAACTCTAGTAAATATGGAATATATATTGAGTTTAAAGCTTGAATAAAAATTAAAAATCTGGATGTTAGTGCTTGAATGAAACTAGAGTAAAGCTTGAAACATCCAAATTTAAATAAATCTATTAAAATAATTTTTTTTATATTAAACAGTATTAAAAAAAACATAAAGGAGGAGTGCTTTATGCTACTAAAGTAATTAGGGTTGGATGTTTGCTGGGAAAGTACGAGAGTGCTCCTCCAAAAAGGAGGAGACTATATTGATAGCTAGTATCTTTATTAGTCCCTGCCTAGTTAGCAGGGACTATCGTATTCGGCTTGCCGCCGTTTCAATTACTTTGCACAATGACCAAAGACATTTATCCTAAGTTTTTATTGCAAGTCTTGAAAAACACTTTCTCACCATTTTCTCAGCCAATTAACAACTTCTATTTATTAAAAAATATATATCACCTTTTTCTCAGCCAATTAGCAACTTCAACTTCTTATTTGGCCTCTTTTCGAGGCTAGGAGCAATGGGGACTCAGTTTTTAACAAAGTTTGTTTTTGAATAGTGGAATTATTCGACAAAAAGTTTATTGATCAAGTAATGCTAGGATCCCATTGGCATTAGTTTGCAAACATTTAATGTCTAAATGTATCCTGCAATATCTACATTGCAAAATCTATATCTGCATGTAGTGCACGTGGGCCTTCTATGCATGCTAAGAAACCTGTTGGGTCACAGCGCTAACCCTTGTAGCCTCCAGAAGGAACTGAAATTTATATACCTTTGCTTGTGTGTCTGCCTCCCTGCTCTACTCCAATCTTGAAGATAGTGTGCCACCTATTAGGGAAAGTCGGCTGTCACAGTCGCGAATACTAGAAGTTTTAGTAGAAGAGGCAGGAACATTGCACTAATTCATAGAATTTTGTTCTCTGTCATGACAGCCTTGTGAAACGAGATTAGTAGGTCATCTGGTAGACAGTGATAGAGCATTTGCTTTACCTAGTGAAAGAAAGAAGAACAGTGCATCAACAGTTAGCAGATGTAAGAAGTCTTCAGGTATGATTCATACACCATGCTGCTTACTGCATCACCTCTCTTCTCGGCCGAAAAATCCTATAATTCACAAATAATTTCTATGTATATAGACTTAAAGCTTGAATTAGATCAATTGGAGAATAAAAGTATACATTAAAGATCGAGTTAATTCATTTATCATTTCGTATAAAACCTACTGATTCAGTTCATAACTTAGACATACCAAGGAGATTAGTCCTACCAATAATTTTGCAATTCAAATATAGATAGCTCTGTTATTAATTATAACAAACCTATAGCAATTTGACGACGCATCCATTTCTGAACACTCTGTTTACCAACAGGAACTTCTGGGGATCGTCCGGTGGGAAATAAGGCGCGAGCATGGATTTCTATGAACATTTCTTTTTATTGTTCTTGCAAGTAGTGCAGCAAGATGTGTATCCCTTCGAAGCAGAAGTGTCACCCATCTGCACAATAGCTCCACTTATAGCACCTTTGTTTTCGCTCATGAAAAATATAGAATGACTAATGCTCCCAGCGAGTATTGCTTACCTTTTACATGATTACAAAAAAATCATTTAATAATTGCTTCTACATAACAGAGATATATATGTGTAGGTGAGGGAAAACCCCGACTGATCCTGCACCGTGTGTGTCTATATATCTCGCCAAGTGCTCGCATGACCTTCCAAATGAGAAGAATGTGCTAGAGGAATGATCCTTAGCTCATGGTTGAATTCAATTAGGATATACAATGTTAATAATCACTATCATAGATTTATACAACTATTAACTATCACAGATTCATACAAATATTGTTGGTAAAGACAAACCCACAGGATACTCGAAAGCATAGGAAAAAATCCCCATTTTAGACTTCTAAATCGATGACCGTGGAACGCGACCTTCCAAATGCGAAGAATGTGCTAGAGGAACGATCCTTAGCTCATGGTTGAATTCAATGAGGATATACAATGTCAATAATCACTATCACATATTTATACAACTATTAACTATCATAGATTCATACAGCTATTGTTGGTAAAGACAAACCCACAAGCTACTCGAAAGCATAGGACAAAATCCCCATTTCAGACTTCTAAATCGATGGCAGTGGGTCGTTCCAGTCTCATTTCTCAACTGCTGAGTGCCCCAATTTGTTGATTTCCAAAAAAACTTATTGACTGGTACCACTGACCATAGGGATGACCATGAACAAGCCTATTGATGGAGCTCGAGGAAATTCCATAGCTGGTGGAGACGATAAGGAAGGGGAATTGTCTTATTTTCATTCATGTGTGCCATTGTTCATTTCCTTATTTCAAGATTCAGTAAAACTACAAATAAAAACCCAGTCTCCTAATGCCCTAGAAGTCTGCAAAACTAGAAGGATCCATGTCCGGTCAGGACATGATCTAATATTATGGTGCTTTTCACTTACTTTAACTTATCTGAATAACAAGCAGTTATATATGTATTTATAGTTCAACTGCAAACGAACGAATATAGTATGTACCTCAAACTTGAAATAAAACATATATAAGAGATTTATTACATAATTAATAGCATAAACAATATCCTTCATTAATTTACAATATCATATTGAATGTAGACAGAGCAATTGGTAAAGTTTTATGATCTGTAAATAGAAGCAGCCGATGAAATTGAAGCACCACACTGCGAATCAATAAAATGAACTCTTCCATTACTAATTAAAATATAAAGCAATGATTCAGTGATTTAGTTGCATAAAACCTAAAATTAATCTGCCTTCTTAGACAATGGGACTGTTACAGTTATATCAATGGATTTTTCCCTAGTTACCACACTACGACTATTTAATCTTGTTCATACTCATTATTTTGTTGCCTGGGTTTGAAATGCATTCCCAATTAGGGTGCAACCAAGACAATGAGTTTTTTTATGCTGCCTAAAGCTTCAAGAGAGATCAACTTCATAATTTTTGCATCTATGAACTAAATCCTCAAAGGAGGGAAATCATATGATAGCTCTCACAGATAGCGAAAAACCACAAAAACTACACAATTCTGAGGCTCAAATCCTTCATTGAATGGGATGATATGACCTACAAATCATACCTGCACTGTCATACCTTTTTCTAATTGAGGAAGTTACATTTGTCATGCATGAAGTTTTTGAGGATTACATTTGTCTTACATGACAAATTCGAATTCGATGAGCTTAAATTTGTCTTATGGCATGTCTAATGTTTAGAAAATTTGTCTAATACTTAGCATTATGACATGTCTTATGTTTAGCGGCATGTCTTATGCTTAGAACATTTGTCTAATGCTAAGTATTAGATGTCGATTAGCCTTTTGCAGGATTGTATGCGTGTTAGGGGCTGCATGGTGCCGGTGATAGATGCTTTCAGACATAACAAAAATAGAGACAAGAGCAACAGAAGACCACAACCTTCACCTTCATTCAGTAGTCAAGACCAGAAGTCTCTTGGTCCTAAGAGGGTTTCAGATGAAATCGGGGTTGAGCCCATTTCTTCTTCACCAAGTCCAATTGATATTTCTTGCCCGAAGCCAAGTCATCTCTAGGTTTTTACTTTTTCAGAGCTAAGGATTGCTACCAGGAATTTCAGCAGAGGGCTCAGGCTTGGCGAAGGTAGATTTGGGTCTGTTTATCAAGGATCACTTAAGAATCCTCAAGATCTAGAAGAAAATACTGAGGTAGCTGTGAAACGACTCACCGAAAAAGGATTGCAGGTCAATATATTCTTATCTTTCTCATGTTCTTGTTTGGAAATAAGGATTGCAGGTCAATATATTCTTCTCTTTCTCAGGTTCTTGTTTCAAAATATGGATGGAAGGAATTTTATTGAGTAGCGATTTTTCAATCAATTCAGCCAGACATTACAAATGTACCAATTACTAGTAAAACATAAAACTAGAATCCATGTTGCCAGAAACCTCTGTACGGGCAAGCAATATTTAGCATGCTGCAAAGCATTTCGGCTGCAATTTCTTAGTCAATTGTGTTTCTGTAGTAGAATGTGTGGAGTTTAAATGCATTATTGTTGAAGTTTTTATTGGAGATAGAAATTAAAGTTTCGCTTGTTCAATAACTTTCCATTTTAGCACATCGAAACTCCGTGAATGTCTATTTATATAGATATCTCTGTTTCTTTTATAATATGTAGTCATTGCTATGTTTATAAGTTGGTTTGACATTTCTTTCATTTTAGAAAGAGAGATATGATTCCATTTTATTTTCTGTGATAACATAAATCTTGAATGCTCTATGTGTTTGGTTGTTGCATGCACATCTTAGATTTTTCACTTGTTCTACATGTTGATAATAGGTATGCCTATAGTTTGCATAGACACCTTGCCATACCTTATTAGAAATCTCATTATGGAGACCTTTTCTTTTCTCTAGATAACGTTATAAAGCAAGTTGTTTTCAGTCTAGCACTCTGATTGCAACATGTATCCTTTTATGCAAGGTCTGCTGGCTATATAACGCTAATGACATTAACAGTTAGGTTCAAAGGAAAGTTGCCAATTCCTTCAATATTCTCCAACTTCTGATAAAAATTAGAAAGAGATTTTTTACGTAGATGAAATATCTTCATATCTTGAGGTCTTAAGGTAGGTCTTAAGCAGTTTACCCTTCTTTTATTATCCCACTTTTATGGTAGCAACGTATATCCCGACATTAACAGTATCTCTCCTCTAGCTTGTTGCATTGATTTTATTATGAAAACAGCTGGTCACTCTACCCCGCTGCTTCCCCCTTCTCTCAGTTTCCTCCTGGCACCCTTTATAAATATTTTCCTCACTGTTGTAGCAGCCAAGTTTCCTCACCCAAACCGCATCTCTGCATCCACCTCAAGCTGCCTTCTTTTCTTCTCCTCTACCATTGTTCACCTAGCAGCGTCCTCCGACGAATCCCTTCGTCATCATTGGGATCTGCATTGGACCTACGTATAGACACATAAGTAATTGGTCACAATTGATATGGATCGAATATGAACTGTATAAATTCTTCTTGTCATTAACTAAACCATTTAAAAGTCATGATTCTGGCGCCACTATGTATCTGATAGTGTAGCCTATCAATTAGTTTTGTACCTTCATATTCATGCTCATACTGAAGTATATAATTAGGAACTTCAAAGCTGGCCTATCGAATTATTAAAATTGAATTAAAGAAGATGGAAAATATGGTTGATTAATTACCTGACTTCAAAATTCCCCCTCGCGACCTTATATTGATGAGCCACTTTTTTTTTTTTTTTAATAAAGGATAGTGGGGCTTTTAAATCGATACAACCATGATCTTATTGCGTCAAGACGTAGTATTTACATGGATGGTGGGCTACTAGGTACACCTATCACTGATGGGATTTATAGAGGATATCTAGCTGCAGAATACAATGAGCTAAATGGTATGAGGATCACCCAAACTCGATTAGCTAAAGGAAATTGTCGAGCAGGAAGCCTCAGAGTAGTAAGCCCTACGACCATCAAGGCAATTTGGTCAAGGAGAGAAAGCCTTGCAACCTTATCTTTAGTTTTGAAAATTTAAAAGAGCTCTAAAATCTTTAATTTAGCTGTAGGAGCCATGCAAATTTCAATGACAAAATGATTACTCTGAAACTATATTCAATAGATTTTCAACTGCTAAAGGCAGGGACTTGCTGCCTTTAGCAGCTCCCCTTGTTTATTTTTTGTATACCTCTGTCTGGGAGAGCTTGGATGGAGTAGATACATTGATTTCTAAAGAGGATGAAAGCACTCATATGAGAGAACATAGCCTTTTTGGACCTATAGTTTCCTTTTGTTTGTAACACCTTTATTATTTTTGTATGTGGGTTGTAAAAAAATTATTTCTCTGGTGGCCAGTTATTGTGGAAGAGTGATGCCTTTCTCTTTGAAAAGATTGCAAGATATTTAGATGTTTATTTTTATTTATAACATGTGAGTTGTAGGAGAAAGGCATATCGTAAATCCATCTTCATGTGTGAATCTAGGTGTTGAAAGTTTTCTCTCTCTTTCTCTTTCTCTCTCCCTTTCACACAGATATATGTGTGTGTGTGTGTGTATATATATATATATATATATATATAAGTTGGTTGATGAGGGGTGCATCCCTGAGATCCATGTTGTACTATTTTATATTTTTTTGCTATAAATATTTGGATGAGCTACATCGTAGGTTGAGCATATATTTTATTATTTTTCCAATTGAATTGCTTGTTGGGAGTATGAAGGGTGTATCTAATGGAGCAGCCCATATCAATTGGAGATAAATATAATTTATGTTGATTCCTGGTTTGTGTAAAAGGGCGCAGGCCATACAACATGGACAACCATTTCTTTGTTTGCATTAATAAATATATGATGTGGTGGTTTTGTTATTTGTTTGGAAATGTAAAAATGGGGAGGGTGTATCCCAAGGATCCTATGGTAAGTCCAAATATTTAGAGGGTCTAGGCCCTTTCTCATAAAAATTGGTTTTATATATGATTTTTGCTTGAAATAGTTAGCAGAAGAAGCCCCCGGGCTCTATCTACATTTCAATTATTTTTTCTAACGGGACTTTTCTTCTAAAATATCAAGCGTGAGCTTGAATGAAGGAGGCATCCTAGATTAGTTTGCAATTTGTTTTTGATTAATTTGCGTTTCTCTTTCCCAAAGCTCAATTAATTTTGTATGAGGGGCCTTTCCCAATATGCAATTACAATTCGATTTTTTATGTGTTTTGTCTACCCCAAGGTCAAGGCGTGAGATGTAAATTAATGTTTGTGTGTCGGTTATTTAAGCTCAAAACATGAGTTGTCACTTTAATGTTTAGATGTTGCTTAAGATCGATCAAAAATTAAACTGTGATTCTTTATTTTGAAAGTAATATCCTTGTTTTTCCTGCAAACTAGAAGGTAAGGTCACATCCTTATAGGCACATTCCCAATCCATGACTTGGCATAGTTTTCTTACCCTTCCACACACACATATTTGTTACGGAGAAAATTTCCTATGGCTTGGGGTACCACAATAGACAGAGTAACCGCAGAAATCAATCCTTTCCCATATGCAAGAGAAACCAAATATCTAACACTAAAAGATCTCAAAACATACTTTATTCCAGACGTTTGATGTAGATCCCCGTTGAGCTTTTCCACTCTCGCTTGTATTAGCAATTTGCTCTTTCAACACTTAGCAAACAAGACAAGCATTCTATATGATGGTGTTAGACCTACTGTAGCATATATAATCAATAACATATAAGCATTTAAAAGCATCCATGGATTCAATACTCATTTAAATACACATTATTGGACAGGAAAAGATATTCTATTAATATAAAATAGAGATTACAATAGTGACAACCTCTGTCGGCACGTCTGCGAATTGTAGAAACGGAGTCCTTCACCTAGGCCTCCACCACTTCAATCCTCCATCTCTCGATAGAAAGCTCACAAGCAATTGCAAGCTTGGGAATAACACAAATTGATCCAAGGGACAAAGGGATGCAAACTCAAGTACAAGCTCCGACAATAATGGACTATAGTTTTCTTGCTCTTCAATTCCTCTCCTTTCAATTTATCCAAAGGGTTCATTATATAGTGCTTCAATGGGGTAATAGAAGGTCAAATCCAAGCGATCTCAAGGCATATGGAAGGCTAAGAGACAAGTGACTCGGATCCACATCAAGGAAAACTCTAAAACTATTTGGCCTTTTGCACACATCCCGATGTACATGGGTTTGAGGGTCAAATCCACGTATATACGCGAGAATAGGTTTAAAAGTTGCGTATAGCAAATAAGGCATATTTTTAGGGATGATCTTGAAAACATCAAAGGTACAAAAATGGTCCATGGGGTCAAAAGAGTCTGCAGAGGGATAGGGAAGGCCATAAAGGTGTGATCCACCATGTGTGGTAAAATCAGTTGTAACAATATTAATTAGAAGAGGGTTCTTACATATATAATTCTAAGCTCAAGACTGAGTTTTATGAGGGATGACACAAAACCTGTGAACCCTTTTACAAGTTGTATTTTATATAACTTGTTCCTAACTGAATAGTGAACCCTAAAATAAGAGTGTGCAGACCCTTTCCCATATGCAAGTTGAATTTTAAATATTTGTTTCATTGTAGAAAGATAAACATGGGCCTGCCTTATTTTTACAAATTGATTTATATAATTCTGTTCAAAGTCAAAAAATCATTAGATGTGAAGGGCACAACCCGTGCCCTAGAATATTATCTTTTTATATTTGAAGTCAGGTAATCCATGAAGGGAGTATCCCAACTATAGGTGCTTATTAAGTATATCTAGTTTAGGATTTTATGATGTTGTATCCCTAGAATCATATAATTATAATATTGATGATGATGGGATTATAAACACATGAGAAGAATATTGATGAAGTTAGAGAGAGAGCATGATGCCTCTCAATAATGAAGGAACTCTATCCCTAGTATATTATTTCCTAGCTCATGGGTGGTCTCTTAGTGGGACAACATAAGTTGTCCCAAGAACCAGATGGTTGGGTGGAACTTTGCAGTCAAGTCCTTAGTCGCCAAGTCGTCATGATCAAGATAACTAGTATATATTCTTTTGTGTATTTATCTTACTTAAAGATAAGTATGTGTTACATGTTGTATTGTATATCCCTTTCACGTTTATTCCAAACAAAATAAAGGACTCATTTTCTTTGTAAGTTCATTTACAAAACGTTGATAGTATACATAAATAAGAATTACTACTTGTATTTGAAAGCTAAGCCAAGTTCCCATAATAACTAAGATGTGATTCATCATTTAGACTGTTGGCCCTAGGAAAAGACAGAAGATTTTTGTTTGGAAAGATGAAGAATCTGGTTGCAAGGCGATGGAAAAGGTCACGATGAGAAAGTGAAAGAGAAAGTCGAGACTGGGAGTTTGACCTATTTTTTATAAGAGTTAGTTAATTTATACTAATAGCATATTTTGGGAATGATTGTAAATAAGGTCGATAGCGCATGTATTAATTTAATGGGATGTTTTGAGTTTGTAGAACAACCAAACGACTATCAGTTAATAACTAGTTGACTATTAAAACAATAATTGTAAAAAACATATAAGGGCAATCCAAGCTGTGTGCGGATGACTGAAGAGGACCGTACAAGCATAATAGAAGACTAAATACTGGGATAATGAGATATATAGGAAGACATGAGAGAAGGAGAAGGAAAAAAAACTAATTTATTGTAAAGAAGATCATGAGAGAAGTATGCAAGTTGTGTGTGTAGACCAAAGGCGTTTAAAATATCACTCATGCCATATGAAGAGCTCATTTTTTTGTTTTTCACATATGGGTTTCCTCATTAAACATGTGTCTTTAATATCTGTGTCTACTGTGTATGAATCTTCATAAGTTTGTTGAACATATACTGATATAATATTGTGGAATGTCGATTGATATGTGTTAAAGCATATAGATTTTCTATCTTATCTATGTGTGTCGATGGATTGGTATTCCTTACTTCATGGTATGTAAGTTTTGATGAGATTCCATCCTTCATTTTGATAGAGTGGAATGATTATGTTGTGATCCTCTTCCATAATTGCAGAATCCTGGTTCTCACAGTCCCCATAGATATCTTCGGTGAAACCTTACTTGATTCACAGGTGTTCTCAATGGAGTTATACTCTAGCGGGACAATATCTTGGTATTTATTGATGGATAGAGAATTATGAACTTGGGTCAGCAGAATCCAAACCAACAAATGGTTCCATTTCTAGGACCTGAATCATTGTTAAGGGGACATGTTTTGGCACCGAATGAAACTAGAAATTTAACACTAGGTTGATTACAAAGCAAGAGAGTTTACACATGAATAAATTAAAGGATTGTGATTTCTTAAAATAGTTCTTTCGACAGGGATTCACATTCTATCGACACCCTTAACATAGAGATCTCCCTAAGCACCATCCCAAATAGGTTTTACCCTGTCCAGCAACACCTGCGGAGCATATGAGGTTTCACCCGATATGTTCAAGGAAGAACTATCAGAACCATGTTTCTGCAGTAACGAGGATTGGTGCATCTAATGTCTATCTATTGCATCATTACCTAAGAGATCAACCAAGCATTTATTACCAAAGATCCATACAGCAATCATCAATTCACATTAACACATTTAGACCGTAGCAAGATAATTACTTATAAACAAAGCTACCATCATAACATGATTTAAAACATAAAAGCATCGCATCATTCAGAAAGAATCATCATACTATGGGATCCATTCATTTGCATTGCATCAAAGGGAAAACAGGAAAACAAAAAGAGGTAAAACAAAATGTTTCCATCAAAATTTCGTCATGTCATATTATTTTGCATCAAACCAAAACATAGTATTTCACAGAATATCCAACATAAAACCCAGATTATCATAAGATAGATATGATTCTTCTCCAAAGATTCACCAAAATATATCTCAGCATTACAATTCTATCTCCATTTATAATCTTGCACCTTTTACAAAATGGTCCACTTCCTAACTACGTGGACCAAAACATACAAAATAATGACCAAATCCTACAAAATATTGACCAAAAACTACAAAATATGATCAAGTCGACTCTTTGTAACCTGTCCTGCCTTATGCGCCATCTTTCACCCTTGCACATCATATTTCTCCCATGTGCATCATCTTTGGCCTTGTGCATCACCCTTGGTGTTGTGCAACTTATCTTCATCAAAACTGCCTGCCAACAGGCCCCCAACACAATCTTGTGGCTCGCCCTCGAGACACGTCAACTGGAAATGGTGTAGTCATTGATTTTAATCTTGAAGTCCAATATTTTTTTGTAACTTATTTGACTTTATCCTTCACCCTGTCATTGATTTCCATGCATTTTGTAACCTCTTTCTCTAGTGGATTCTCAACAATCCTTGTGTTCACCACTTTATGGAAATCCTGCATCGCTTGTAGTGCAGTAACTGCTTTGAGTGAGAGATGCGTTCCATTTTCCTGAAACTCTACAAGTTGATTTGTGCACCTCTATTTTCTCTCCCACTCCTTCATAACTCATCATTGCAACTCCATTAATTATGATACCTTCATTAACTGCACAGTTGGGGGCATCATTCTGAGCGATGTCCTTACTGTAGCCAATTGTGCCTCTGCTTCCCTCATTTTTGTGTTGAGCTACTACAATTATTCATCTTGGAACACACTTCCCCAAAAATGTGTAGTTGCATCGGTAACGAGCTTAGCTTCTTTTTCCATCTCCTCAAGCTACGTCATAGAGTCTTCAATGGAGCTCTTGCACTCCACAACCTTCTCTAGTGGTGTTCCTGGGTTCACCAGCACATTCAATTCTTCAATGTCTCATTTTAAGGCTGTAATCACCTCTCCTAGCTTATGCTCTTTTTCCTCAGCATCCATGTCTTCTGTGATCTCTGGAACTTCTTGACATGCGATAGAGACCACCTTTTCTAACCGCACTATGTCATCCCACAACCTAGCCTTTTCCACCGCCAACTTTTCTGGATCTTTCTTTAACTCTTCGATTTCTTTATTCATTGTTTCTTCTTGCTATTGCGATTTTCAAAGATGATCACCAATGATTTTCTCTCGATCAACCAGTTCCTGAGAGGCCAACCTTTGTAGTCACACCAATGTGTGCGTCGATAACTCATTAACGTCCAGTGCAATGGATTTGAACTTTTGAAAATATACATCAGCATCTTCTCTTTGTGTTTCCAATTACCTCGGTGGAATTGGGACAATCGTTTCTCGCTTCCCAGTACTAATCTCACTCTTCCTCCTCAACAAATTGGCATCAGGTACTCTCTCTAGAATTGCATTAATCAAAGATGTAATCTATGACTTTACCTCTGTAAATCCTTCTGTCGACTATTGTTGCAATTGCATCTTAGTCGTAGTCTATGTCACTGTGACTACTGCAATAATGTCATTCATATTGTCATCTACCATTGGAGCTGCTCTAGTGGCCTCTCCATGCTCTCGATTTTTCTTTGTGCATGTCTCCTCATATTGTCTTTCTTCCTTCGAACTAGTCGAGGTCCTTGATGATGCTTCTCTTGACTCCCGATCGCTTTCATGTACCAGTGCCTTATCTACTATCACATCAGGTGGAGGTCCTGCTGTGTCGTCTGATACCTCCTCCAGACTCATCGATTCTTTCGAGTCCACATGCCACTCTACCTCTATGGCTTCCAACTCATACGCAATTATCTTATATTGTGTCACTAACCATTTTCGTTTGAGGTCACATCGCACTTGCACATGTATGGCATGCATACCAATAGTGAATCATATGACTCGTTGATACTTTTCTACTGCTTATTTTGTGATCCCTGAAATCTTCGTGGATGCAACGTGCAATGCGTCCCAATACAACGAAAATTGTATGGAGCGGTCCTTCAACCTGTATTTTTCAGTAATATACCATAGGTTCTGATACCTCACGCCCTTACAAACTTGGGCAAATGCAACATCCATTCCATGGTAGTCCTTTGGCTCCATCCACATGACTAATGCAATCAAGATTATCATCCAACTGAATGTGAATGGTTGCTTCCCCTCTTGCACAAACATGGTGTCCTCCATCATCTGGTTCAATAAAAACATCGACCAGTTCATTTGTACACCTGTAGCGCACAACTCAACACATACAATCAATCTTGAAGTGCACTGGTTCAAATGATTCCATCGCATCACCTTGCTAGCAATAATATGGGTTGCAATACGCACAACCTCATCATTGATACTATCCACAACATAAGCACGTTCATCGCACTCCAAGTCGTATTTCTTCTTGACCTTGGCGTCCAATATTTTGTCAATAATTCTTGTCACATAAATACTATGATGGATCCGGTCCTTTCTTAGGAAACCTCGTGATCTATGATATGAGTTCCACGGTGACTAGCACCGGTAACCCCCATGGAAACATGCCCCAACAATTTTTTGGCACATGCGTTGGCCTCCACCGATCAACCAAAATGTGGCATATGAATGAGGCCTAGAAGCCCCAATCATTGTAGCCCCTTCA
Organism: Pseudotsuga menziesii; assembly: GCA_001517045.1. NCBI lineage: Eukaryota > Viridiplantae > Streptophyta > Pinopsida > Pinales > Pinaceae > Pseudotsuga > Pseudotsuga menziesii. Next base: position 200,804 of record LPNX010133206.1, read on the forward strand.
CCCACTCATGTGGAGTGCGCATCGTTGGATCACCTTCTTGTCATGTCCTCTTCTTGAATGAGTTTGTGGTACACTTAGTGTATGCCAATAGATCATGTTAACCCAAAAAATCCCTCAATAACCTCTACATGACCTACACCACCTTAATACATCCATTACACTACCCTCATTTTACTCCCACACCCTTGCAAAGGCTCAAAAACATGAAAAGGGCTTAAAAATCCCTAAAAAGAGCCAAAATAGCTCTCATAGGGGCTAAAACCTCCAAAACGGGGATAAAACCCCTCAAAGGAGCTTAAAACCCCCAAAGGAGCTAATAATTGGACAAAAGGGGTTTAAATCCCAAAAAAGATGCTAAAGACCCAACCAGGGGCTCAAAACCGTAAAATCTCAAGAAAAAAATATAAATAGAGGGGTGGGGGCCACTCTCAAAACACTCATTCCCTACCTACTATTACGCTACCAGTATGAGTGCCTTGAGGAGCCAACTCTCTCAATCTATCCATCCCTCTCTCTCTTTTTCTCCATTAGCTACTTCACTTGTGTGTTGAGCTTAGCTCCACGCCATTCAAATTAGTAAGGAGAGGCTGCTCCTTGAGCTAGGGAATGGTGGCCCATCTTCCATTAAAAAGCTTAGGTATAATGAGCTTCATGTTTTGTTTATTTTTATTTGCAGCTTAGATGTATGTGTAGTTTATTTCTAACAGTATATTGTAGGTTATCCATTAATGATTAGTTGTAGGTTTATTTTTCTGACGGTTTGTTGCAGGGTTGCCATGGCTCAAAGCTAACCCTTCCTTACAGGTTTTTCATTCACCAAAGAAACCCTACCATTCCGTCTTATAGACAGAAGGTATCCATTTCTACACGTAGCCAGGGTTTTCCCTGAGCTATAGATCATGTTCCTCATATTTCATTTTTACTAAGCAGGGTGCAATGTCAAATGTGCATTTCATCTCCTTCGGTATTGCTTCCATCTTGATAGGGTACTTTTGGTTCTTTTTTGGCTTCGGCTGCTTTTCCCTAGGTTTGCATGGTGGAACAAAGCTAGGCATTCCCATTGTAGTCACCTCTTCTCTCCTCATTGAGTTCTCAACTGCTTGTGCGTCTTCTCTAGTTGAACTTCTCGTTCTTATATTATTTTGCGTTGGTGACTTAGGGATATTGGCCCCCCTATTCTTTCATGTGATGGGTGACTATCCCACAGGCATACTAGCTACCTCCTCCTCAATTAGGACACCAATGACTGGTGATCTTAGGGTACTCCCACTTGAAATATCATGTAGAACTGTGGTACTCTCCATAATTCCTGATTTCCAGGAAACACTCGCTAATCACTCTACAACTCGATCTCTGTAACTCTCAATATCTACAACTCTCAATATCTGCAACTCTCAATCTCTACAACTCAAGTTTCTCAATGGTGATTTCAATCCATATCCCACAAATTATTATAGCATGAGATTGATCATGTGAATGATTTTCTAATCATTTCAACCAGACCTCCATTCAACACCTGAATTCGTCACCAATCTAATGGTCGAATCTGCCATTAATGTGCATCTCATCCAATAATGATGCTGTATAGCTGGTTTAACTGCTGCATTTATTACATGAATTGTCTCTGTCACTTCCCTATAGACGCCATGATACTTCTCCCTAACTGCGACCTTGACACATCTACTTGCGCGACCACTTGCTTCCAGTGCACCAACCTCCTTATTACCACCTCATGCAAAAACAACTTTTTTTTAGTATGTGCAATGACTTAAGAATCATGTTACACTGGGCCCTCTCTGTATGGATTTAGCCGGCTGTCATTTATTAAATTAGGCAACATCATGCAATTAATTTGTTGCAATTTTACCGCACCTCCCTCGATAATGAAATTAATAACATAAGGACCCAAGCAATGCATTTCCAACTTACCTGGATGTTTCGCAAACTTGCTGTCATATAACAGCACTAGGTCTCCTTGTTGAAATTGCTTGTTCTTGATATGTCTGGCATGCCATGATTTCTGTTGGTCCTTCTCAATGCATTGATGAAATCCTCCAATAGAGAGGTCTTCCTCTAGCTACACTAACTGAGCTAAGCATTCTTCTAATGCTCCTTCATCATCCATCCTTGTCGTTGTTGTGATTTGCAAAATTGGAACAATTTATTCCATTGACATGACTTCCTCCTACCCCTACACCAACTTAAATCGTGTCTTCCTTTTCTACCTCTTGCATGTAGTGCGATAAGCCCATAAGACTTTGGAATATTCAAATCCCAGTCATCGCGGTTTTCATTATAGACTTTTCTTATTTCATGCTCCAACAACTGTTGGAGACATTTACCATCATACACACTCTTTCAGTCAAATTTGCCAAGTTAAACCACTGTCCTAAGTATAATTGACATCAGTGGAGCATTAATTGCCATCATCCAGTCACACCCATGCCTACCTACAGTCAAGGAGGCTAACTTAGCCTTCTCCTACAGTCAAGGAGGCTAACTGGAGCACTCCGGGGGTGATCTGAGTGACATTAATGCACCTAATTGCTAACTGGTGGTTACAATCAGTTCAACCAGTCAGTTAAGGCGCCTCCAGTCATTAAATATATTATTTAATGATTATTTATTATTATTTAATGATCTAGAGTCAACAAGGTGCCTCCACCAACTTCTGATGGTCAGTTCAGCTTCAGTTAACCTCATCGGGGTTCATTGAAGTCATGGAGCACTAGCACTTGATGGTTGGCTTGCTATGACATGTGTTTGATCTCCTTTAGTTGAGATTTAGTCATTTACTACACTCCGACTTCAGTTAGGGTTTGGTGAGTCAATTAGGGTTTTGGTCAAGTGGTTAACAAAGTGTGATTGAAAGGCTAAGAGTCAGTTAAGCTAGACTCACTCACTGAATTTGAATTGTCTCCTTAGGTATTCGAATTCTTCATGGAGTTATGCTATTGCTTGACATTGTTATTGTAACTATTCATTGTTTATTGAATATACAAAGAGGAAATCAATTATGGTTCCGATTAACACCATTTCATGAGTATTTGTTGATTATTCTTTCATGAGATTGATTCTTAGTTCCTAGATCATGTGCAAGAATTAATATGGTATCAGAGCATACGGCGGGATGAAGATCTATCTCTCAAAAACAAGCTTTTTGATAGATTTCTCCATGAAAAGTGAGCAATAGCTCAAAATTACAGCACTGCACCAGAAGCCAAGGCTTACCACTCGATATCCCAGGTAAAGAACTTGTTGATCAAGCTTGCTTGATTGACTATGCTGGGTGTGATGAAAGCCTAGAATGTGCAGGCTGTCCGACCTTATTTTTCCCTTTCTGTTTTGATTTTCAGGTTTCTACAGGTGAAGCATTCGCTATAGCATATCCAGATGGCCTCCTCAGTACCTCTGTTGACTCCATACAATTTCCACACATGGAAAAGTAAAATGGAGATTCAGCTATTTTCCAAAAGACTCTATAGAGTCTCCATGGACACTGAAGTTGAGCCTGGATCCGCCATAGAAAAATCAAGATTCTTGAACAAGAAGGATGAAGCCTTCGGTTTCTTATGCCTCTCTATTTCCGATGACCTTCTCTTCCATCTTACGGATCTGAAGAAACTGAAACAAATATGGGACAAATTGGAATCTCTATACGGAAAGCATGATGAATTGAGAGTTTACCAACTCGAAAATGAACTCATGTCTCTCCAACCTTCCAATTTCGAGACTCTGAATGATTTCTTTACAAAGTTCAAGCATACTGTTTTCCTCTTGAAGCAATGCAAAGTGGAGAAGGAGGATGATCAGCTCATCCTAGCCATCCTCTCCAAACTCAAGGATGATTATTTAGTTTTTGTTTCTACATTCCGTGCGGGGAAGCTCACAACCCCGGATGGAAGATGCCTGCACTCAATGCCTTCATTGAGTCCCTAACTAATGAACATGACAAGCTTGTCCAGATCGGGATCATTCAATATTCCCGTGATCAAGCCCTCCATGTCTTGGAGCCCAAAGATCTGAAGGGTGAAGGAAAGTAGTAGAAAAACTAGAAAACTAAATTTGATGCTCCCAAGCCTAGAGTTGAAAATCAGCAGCATGATGAATCTTCCGGCTCAAGGAAGAACAAAGGAAAATGGCACAATGGGAAAGAAAAAGTCAGGTCTTCTTACTATGGGAAGGGTTTTCACCCTGAACATGCCTGCATGAAGAAAAATCTTGATGAAGAAACCTCTCTCCTTGAGAGGAATCACATCAATCTTCTGGAGAGCTTTCGGAGGAGAGATCACCAAGATCGGGAACCACAGCATGAGAAAGGTCATGCCCTCATGGCAAGCACTTCGAATTGCAAATAACTGCTGATTGACAGTGGATGTTTGAATCACATGATGGTTGAAAAAGACTCCTTTTCATCCTTGGAGATCATAAAATCCATCCCCATCCACATGGGAGATGACTCCACCATCATTTTCGAAGGACAAGGTACCGTAGATCTAGAAAATGGTTTTTTTCTAAAGTTTTGTATGTACCGTCTCTAGCAGCAAATCTCCTTAGTGTCTATCAGATGACACATACATGAATTCCTAAGAGATTCTCTTTCATCCCAAATGATGTTGAGATAGCAGAAATTGCATCCGGGAAACTCATTGCAAAAGGCCTTGCAAATCATCATGCAAAAGCCTATGAGTTCTCTCACTTTGTTACAGATGCAAAGCCCACCACTCTGATAACTCATGGAAATGAGGTTAGTAGGCTATGGCATGAGAGGTTTTGCCATATTAATTTCAAATATTTGCAGCAATTACAGAAAAAATCCATGGTTGAAGGCCTCCCGGTCATCAAGTCAACCACGGGAGTCTGCAAGGGCTGTGTGATTGGAAAACACCCTGAGCACAAGTTCGATCGGGGGAAGGCAAACTGAGCTACAAGCATATTGGGGATGATACATTTTGATATCAGCAGTCCAATTCCTGTCACATCCATGAATGGATCAAGGTACCTCCTTACTTTTATTGATGATTTTTCAAGGTATACAAGGGTTTTCTTTCTCAAAAAGAAATTAGAAGTATGTGAAAAAATTTCTGAATTGAAGGCCTTGATCGAAAATGCCTCTGGGATTAAGATCAAGATCTTGAGATCTGATAATGGAGGGGAGTATGTCAGTAATGAGTTGCTATACATTTTCTCCCAAAGTGGTATTCAGGTCCAACATTCAATTCCCTACACTCCCCAGCAGAACGGAGTAGCGGAAAGGAGGAACTGGTCTCTCAAAGAGATGACCACCTGTATGTTGGATTCAAAGAAAATTGCTGAAAATTTGTGGGCTGGAGCCATGCATGCTGTAGAATACATTCAGAATAGGATGCCACATTCATCAGTGAAAGGAAAGACTCCTTTCAAAGCATACTTCGGACACAAGCCATATGTGTCGAACCTACAGGTGTTTGGGTCCACTGCATGGGCCCGGATTCTGCTTGATAAAATAAGGGCTTTGAAACCGTAGAGCATAGAATGTCTATTTAATGGGTATCTTGATGAATATAAAGGATTCAAGATGCTGGATATCAATACCAAACATATCATCATCGAGAGAAGTGTCAAGTTCGATGAGTCTCTTCAGGAGGTGGAACTAGTGAAGGAGAAAACTGTTGAATTTCCTTCCTATTCCACTGAATATTTGGATGATGAAATTGGGGGTGATGACCCTGATTTGGATCCTCAGATTTTTTATATCAATGTGCAACAATCATCAGATACTGAATCAGAACTTGAAGTGCAAAATAATCTTCCTACATGGGCCCAAAAGACACTCTCCTCCGTAGGAGACAACATTGGAAATCCAGATGATCCAAGGAGAACCCGGTCTGATTTCCAAAGAGCAGGTATTGCAATCTCTTGTTTTGATAATTTGATATCTGAAACTTTCTATTTGATGATTATTTCAGATCCAAAATCCTACTACCATGCTCGGAATGATCCGATATGGCAAGTTGCCATGGATGAAGAGATGAATTTTCTTCAGAAAAACACTACTTGGGAGCTAGTTTCTCTTCCTCCGGGAAGGAAATTGGTTCAATGCAAATGGGTGTTTCAGAAAAAGGTTTCTGCTGATGGAAGCACCTAAAAATATAAGGCAAGTCTAGTAGCAAAAGTTTTCTCTCAGGTCCAAGGAGTGGACTACCATGAGACCTTTGCACCGGTTGCAAAAATGGACTCCATCCGCCTTGTTTTGGCTATTTCCGCATCCAAGCACTGGGAGGTGCATCACATAGATGTTAAGTCATCATTTCTACATGGAGGTATTTATGAGGAGATATACATGAATTAGCCTAAGGTCTACATCACTGATCCATATTTGGTTTGCAAGCTAAAGAAGTCACTATACGGGTTAAAACAAGCCCCAAGAGAGTGGTATTCCAAGATGGATGCCTTTGTTCTCTCGCAAAAATTTCAGAGATGTAGATCAGATCCAAATGTGTATTTACAGCAGCATGATGGTCATATAATTATCATTGTTTTATATTTTTATGAATTACTGATCACAGGTAGCACAATTGCCTCCATTTCAGCCATCAAAACTGCTCTCCACAATGCCTTTGAAATGAGTGATTTGGGGCTTCTAAAACAATTTTTGGGGCTCGAAATCGAGCAAAATTCTCATGGGATTATGGTCAATTAGTCCAAATACATTTCATACCTGTTAGTCAAGTTTAACATGGCTGAATTTAGGCCTACAACATTCCCTTTCCTTTCAGGGATCAGCCTTGAAGAAGGAAAACACACACCTCCCATGGACTGCACTATCTATCGACAACTGATTGGTAGCTTGTTGTACTTGACACATTCCAGGCCTGATATTTGTTATGCTGTGAATGATGTATCAAGATACATGCATAAAACTCATGATATTCATTGGAAGGAAGCCAAGAGGATCCTCCAGTACATTCAGGGAACCAGGACCTACGACATTCACTATGCTGCAGACTCCGAGCTAGAGCTGGTTGGATACACAGATTTCAATTGGGTGGGTGATTATATTGATCAGAAGTCAAATTTTGGATATGTATTCATGTTTGGTGGTGGAACTATTTGCTGGTCAAGCAAAAAGCAGGCTGCCATAGCACTATCTTCAGCAGAGGCCGAGTATCGAGGAGTGGTGAATGCTTGCATCCAAGCAGTTTGGTTGCAAGGAATTCTTTTAGAGTTTTATCTTGGTATTAATTTGTCCACTGTCCTATTTTGTGACAACCAGAGTGCTATTAATATATCCATGGATCCAGTTACCAGGAAGAGGACCAAGCATGTAGAGATTCACATGCACCACATCAGGGAGCTAGTGCATGACAGGACCATCATTCTGCAATACTGCCAGACCGATGAGCAGATTGCAGAGATCTTCACCAAGAGATTTTCAGAAAAGAATTTCACTTACCTCCGTTCACTATTGGGGGTGAGTTCATCGGGGTGATCCAGAGTACTTTTAGTGTTCAGCTTGAGGGGGGGTTTTTCCCACTGGGTTTTCCCTCTTTTCCTCACTTAGTTTGTTTTGAGCATTGTTTCAGTTTCAACATTGTACAGGGTGAACTATGGCCTTAGTTGTCAGGGCCCTAGCATTTTATGCATCTATGTTTTCTAACTCTTCCTGAGTATAGCTTAAGGGGGGGTATTGGAGACATTTACCATCATACACACTCTTTCGGTCAAATTGGCCTAGTTAAACCACTATCCTAAGTATAATTGACATTAATTGACATCAGTGGAGCATTAATTGCCATCATCTAGTCACACCCACACCTACCTACAGTCAAGGAGGCTAAATTAGCCTTCTCCTACAGTTAAGGAGGCTAACTGGAGCACTCTGGGGGTGATCTGAGTGACATTAATGCACCTAATTGCTAACTGGTGGTTACAATCAGTTCAACCAGTCAGCTAAGGCACCTCCAGTCATTAAATATATTATTTAATGATTATTTATTATTATTTAATGATCTGGAGTCAACAAGGTGCCCCCACCAACTTCTGATGGTCAGTTTAGCTTCAGTTAACCTCATCAGGGTTCATTGAAGTCATGGAGCACTAGCACTTGATGGTTGGCTTGCTATGACATGTGTTTGATCTCCTTTAGTTGAGATTCAGTCATTTATTGCACTCTGACTTCAGTTAGGGTTTGGTGAGTCAATTAGGGTTTAGGTCAAGTGGATAACAAAGTGTGATTGAATGGCTAAGAGTCAGTTAAGCTAGACTCACTCATTGAATTCGAATTGTCTCCTTAGGTATTCGAATTCTTCATGGATTTATGCTATTTCTTGACATTGTTATTGTAACTATTCATTGTTTATTGAATATACAGAGAGGAAACCAATTCTGGTTCCGATTAACACCATTTCATGAGTATTTGTTGATTATTCTTTCATGAGATTGATTCTTAGTGTTGATGTATTTGTAACTTCGGAATGTATTCATCTACGTATCTTATGTATTGTAACCCGATGTTTATTTTGGGATGTATCTATTATGTATTTGAGTCATGTTGTCTTGCCCCGATGTTCCGATCGAGAGGATCAATAATGTAAACAAGTCATGTCAAGTCATAGTGGGTAACTCCCCGATTGTGTAAGAGTTAAAGTCCCCACAGTTTCGGGGCACTAGGGTTATTAGACACTCCTAGAGATGTCAACTCTAGTAAGTAATTGTTAAGTGAGGCCAACATGTTGGAGTGCACTTCAAGTGAACGAAAGAATATAAATAGAGAGTGAGACTCTCTATTTAACACACACAAGTTATACACACTTAAGTGTAGTGCATAAGTGAGGAAGGAGAAGTTACTGGGACTAGACAAGAAGAAGATTACTACTGTTGGGAGATCACTTACTTTTTTGGGGCTTTTACTGTTTTGGTGCTGATTCTATCTCTAAGGAAGTTGCAGGGTTTTTCCATTTATGGTTTCCCCGAGGATAAACATTGTGTTCATTGTCTCTTGTGTTTGATTTCTGTGCTTGTTATTCTCTCAGTAAAGATCCTAATATAATGTTGGCTTAATGATGAAATTCTAACACTTAGTTCCTAGATCATGTGCAAGAGTTAATAACACCTTATTGAACACTTCAACTGTCTCATAACCTTTTGGATGATAAGGGTTACTCTTCTTATTATATATCTATAATTCCTCTGTCAGCACACTGATGGTGCGATTGATGAAATGACTCCACTGATCGCTCATCAATATATTTGGACACCCAAAGAGGTTGACAACATTGTCAAATAGAAACTTTGTTGTAGTCACAACAGTGCAATCTATGACTGGTGTGGATTATTCCCACCTTGTCAAATAATATTTCATTGTAATGATATATCACACACCTGTTCTCTTTCCTAGTGGGTTGATTGGTCCCACAAAATCCACTTCCCATTTATCAAATGGTTGCAGCATTACCTAAGGTACTAACGGCATCTCATCCCTTCGTGATGGCTTCCCAGTTCTTTGGAAAACATCACAAGTATGCACACAATGTGGTGCATCCACATTAAGAGTTGGCCACCATATACCTGCATGGAGTACCTTTGTGGAAGTGGCACAACCTCTGCAATTCCCTCCTGCAATTCCTGCATGTGCTTCTGCCAAGACCCTTTCCTACTCATGTGGTAGGATGCATCGTCATAAGATCTCATTATGTCCCATCTTATATAGTTCTCCAGCAATCAACTGAGAATTCGCGGCTTGAACAACCAATTATTTCTTCTGATTTGTAGTGATCCCTTCCAGTGTTGTTCCTATAGCCAAAAATTGAACTATTTTCTCATAGTAGTAGTCAATGATTCCAACCTGGAATAGTTGTGCATCAGGTAACCTGTCTTCAATGTTCGATGGTTATTCACCTGTCTCAATTTGTGACAAATGGTTAGGTCCTACATTCAAGTGACCTGGCTTAACAATGATCTTGAAATCAAACTCTTGGAAGAAAAGTAGCCAACGACATTCTTCCCCCCAACATAGGCTCATTCACTAGGTATTTCATGCAGAATGGTCTGTGAACATATTGAAATGACCTCCAAAAATATAGTGTTGAAACTTATGCAATGCATAGACCATTTCAAGCCCTTCTCTCTTTGTCGTGGTATAATTCTTCTCTACAAATGAAAACTTCCGATTAGCAAAACAAATCAGGTGATCAATATCCCCTTTGCCCGGTTGCACTAGCACCACTCCCAACACAATCGACGATGCATTAACATGGACATGGAATTCCTTCGTCCAATATGGGAAGACCAATTTTGGTGCGGTAGCCATCTTCGTCTTCAAAGTGTCGAAACTCCCCTGACACTCATGGACCCATTCGAACTGTGCATCCTTCTTCAACAAATTCTCCATAGGTGCATTGATCGTAGCATATGCTTTGATGAACTTGCGATAATATCCTATATATCCTAATTTCGCTCTAATTTTCTTCACATTCGTGGGTGGAGGCAAGTTAAGAATAAGCGCAATCTTAGTTGAATCAACCAGTAGGCCTTCCTTGCAAACAATGTGCCCTAGCAACATCTTGAAAGGTGCAAAAAATATGCACTTCTTTGAATTCAGTGCAATCTGATGTTGTCAACACCGCTCTAACATCAGTCATATATTTGTAAGTTGATCTTTTACTAACCCATACACCATCCAATCATCCATGTATACCACCAATAACTTCTATATAAAACCCTTGAATGCAGTGACTACGATCCTAGAGAATATCGTAGACACATTATTGAGTCCAAATGGAATCACCATGTACTGAAAACATCCCCATTTAGTAACAAAGGTTTTCTTATGTTGGTCCTCTTTGTGAGAAATTTATTCTCAAGTAGATCTAGGATCTAGAACAATTTCAGCATCAAAGTGTTTGACAAAACATGCAAGATAAAAACAAAGAGACTAAAATATCTTGAATAGCACATGTAAAAGGTGCTAATACCTAACCATTATATTACATCATACGTGCATCATACCTTGTATATGTGTATGATACATAATTTTAGTACATTAGATAAATTCGTGAGGCTCTAGAAGCCAATTGGAGTGGGACATGTGTCATTGTGAGATTTGACCTCAATCCCCCCTAGGTGGACCAATGGAGACCCAACTCAGCCCAAATAGTCACGAACCAAGGTGTGAACATTGGTGGAGTATTCTAGGGAATTAAATACTCCAAGGCATGCGTGGGTGAGAAGATAGAGGTGAGTTGGAGTCTCTAGGTGGCAATAAATGCTCCTAGGAGATCTAAAATAGGCCAAATTCACCACTAGCACACTTGGTAAAACCTGGATCCCCCAAATTAAGGAGGTAGCACCCCAATGCATTAATGAGGGTGCACATGGGTTGAGTTGACCAACTAGGGCATTGTTGTAGGTATGAACAGGCCAAAATAACCAGATATATTGTTGAATTAACTCTCTTATGTCTAAACCATAGGATATCTTTGCAATTTAGGAAAATGAAGTTATCCTAAGGTATAAACTATGTACTAAGGATGTATTACTGCTCCAACAGCCCCCCTTAATCTAGACTTAGTACTTCTCATGAATTTGAGGCCTTGGAAACTAAGGCACAAGTCACCTTTTACAAATTTTATTGATCCATGTAATAGAGGTAAGGAGGAAAACCTCATGGGACAAAACCTCCCCTCAAAAAATGGCCCTTACGACATAAAACAAAATCTGCATATACTCCAAACTAAATGAAAATGTCTAGAGGAGTCTTCTTCTTGGGAAGAAGTGGAATGTGCTCAACCAACTCAGGAACAACTGCATGATGAATCCTTAGACCATGTAGAACAACTGAAATGCACTGATGGGAGAGCGAATGGTGCTCTTCATACTTGAACTTCGAACCAAACAAAATTCCATGCTTGAAAGAGACTGAAAATGCTTGAGAATAGGTGACCCCAAGTGATTCATAAGGATCTTGAAGCATCAACTTTGAATGAAGGTTGTAATTAGCTGCAAGAATGTGGAACAAGAGTCCCAAATGTTCCATTGTGATGGAAAAGGCTTCTCAATCTTCATATGAACTTAAAGGAAGTCTACTAGTGATTGTGGAGAATACATGGGAAAAACATTCTGAAGCAATGAGATATATTCACTTGAAATCCAAGCCTCTCCATATTTCGAACCAATACTCTCATGTGAAGAAAACCCATCTTCTAGAGATTTCTCGCTATGAACATCAACTAGAAATACCTCTACATCATTCGTAATAGAAGACATAGAGGAGAAGGGTGTAGAATGAATAGATAAATCTTCAGCATTAGTGATGGAAGCAACTCGTATGCTATCTTCATGAAACATATCTTCTTGACAAGGAGAAGAAGCCATACATGAAGAAACTTGAGCTCGATCATTTGCTGAATCTTTGGCTACTTCTTCTTCTTCATTTCGAACAGCTTCTTGAGAAATGCATGAGGCCGAGATCATAGGAGAAATAACACATAAGGAAGTGCCCATTTTCTTGTGCTCCATATAGCTCACATCTTCTTTATACATGCCAAGAGCTTCATCTAGATTTATCCAAAGCTCGAATGGGTAATCATAAGAATCAAGGAGGTAGCGCATTGTAGGAGATATAGCTAGACACATAGTTCCATAGGCTCTATCATTGTCTTTAAGCCAAGCATCCTTCTCTTGATAGGACTCTGGTTCTCTTACAACACCAATGGAAACATCATAGATGCATTTCCTCTTGATATATGCACACATCTTTGAATTCCATTCAAAATAGTTGAATGGGGAAAGGAGAGGAACAACTTTCGAATACATGAAGTTGTTGTAAAAAAATGTAATGAAAAACACTCACATAAACTGGAAATTTTCCCTAAACAGCAACTCAACCTCACAGGATTTGTTGCAGCTCCATCTAGCTCTCATACCATGTGAGAAATTTCTTCTCAAGTAGATCTAGGATCTAGAACAATTTCACCATCATAGTGTTTGACAAAACATACAAGAGAAAAACAAAGAGATTGAAATAGCTTGAATAACACATGTGAAAGGTGATAATATCTAACCATTATATTACAACACACCTTGAATATGTGTATGATGTATATTTGTAGTACATTTGACAAATTCATGAGGCTATAGAATCCAATTGGAGTGATACATGTGTCATGGTGAGATTTGACCTCAATCCCCCCTAGGTGGACCAATGGAGACCCAAATTAGCCCAAACAGTCACGAACTAAGATCTGAACATTGGTGAAGTGTGTTGGGGCATTAAATGATCCAAGGCATGTGTGAGTGAGAATATAGATGTGAGTGGGAAGCTCTAGGTCCCAATAAATGCTCATAAGAGAGCCAAAATAGGACAAATACACCACTAGCGCACTTGGTCAAACTTGGATGCCCCAAATCAAGGAGGTAGTGCCCCAATGCATTAATGAGGGTGCACATGGGCTAGGTTAACCAACTAGGGCACTGTTGTAGGTGTGAACAAGCCAAAATAACCAAATATATTGTTGAATTGACTCTCCTAAGTCTAAACCATAGGACATCATTGCAATTTAGGAAAATGAAGTTATCCTAAGATATAAACTATGCACTAAAGAATGTATTACTGCTCCAACACTCTTTCGCGATATTAATATGATGATAGACAAAAAATCCATCCGTGAACTAATAGATCTCTTAACCGCCCACTCCTTCCAACACTTCGTCAGTAAATAGCATCGAAAACATATCATGAAGGCATGTGCCAATCAGCTTCCTGAGATCAACATAGATACAAACATATCCTGTATTCATATCTTGCACAACTATGGGACTAATCCACTCTGACTCTTAAACTGATTCTATAATTTTGGTATCCAACATTCTGTCGAGTTTAGCTTTTACTCTCTCATTGTATAGAAGATTCAGGTGATATGGGTGTTTCTTCATAGGCTTCACATCTATCTTCAGTGGGATTTTCATTTCTCCTAGATATCCTAAGATCCCATTCATTTCAGAAAACTTCATCAGAAACAAGTCTTGAAATTCATGCAACATATCAGTGATCTTCGTCATGGTTTCCTCATCCAGTGGTCTCCAATATTTGTGAAATTTGGTTCCTCCTCTGTTCCAATATTGATCTTTTGAATATTCAATGGTTGATTAACAATGTCTCTCAACATCTCTAGTGTCGCAATATCCTGGCTTCCTTCGGATTATGGAATATTAATGTTTCGTGGGTCATGCTCATCCTCTAGTGCTCCTGCCACATTGTAGCACTCCATCATTAATTTCATCAATGGTGATTTATGAAAATCCACATGATATGTGACTGGAACTACCTTCAACACAATGTCGCGGATATGCTGTAGCGCACTATGAAGCATGGGATTAGTATCTACAAAACTGAAGGTGTGACTGAAACAAACTGACAACTCTTCCCATCTAGTAATCTCTCTGCAAAGCTCGACTCAAACATACCACTGTCACGACATTTCATCTAATGTGTGCACAAAATAATGTACCCACTCATTCTTTTGTCATGAAACCCACATGGTATGACATGTAATCAAATGATCATCATGATCATTACGCCCATCATACTTCTCGGCTTGGTACTATTCTGTTCTGCAGAAGAGAACTTCAATCAACCAGCAACATAGCGACCATCCACTGATTGATTTCTTGTGTGTTTCCCACCACCATGGTGGAGTATCCTTCAATGCTTCATCCAACACCATTCAATGCGGTTCTAACACCCTCTCTTCAAAATCAATCAGAAATTCAGGTAAGTTAGGAAATCCTTCATATGTTGGTAACTAAACAATCTCCATCATGACTCAATGCGACAACTAAGTGATTATTCCACACTTCCGAATTGATACCTCATGCATATGATTCTTCCATTTCTCCAATGTATCATGAAAATATGAATATGCCGAGCTATAGCTTCACCAGCCCAGCTCCCCGTCAGCAGTAGGGTGTACATAATCTTCTCAAATATTGTATGCATGATCCCATCCTCCTACCACTTCTTCTTTGATGGGTTCAACATACATTCTTCCTTCATTTGGATGCATTAGGGCTATGACTCTGATATCGCAGTTCTCGAAGGTCATCACACACTTCTTAAAATTTATCACCGCCAAGCTATCGTTATCCCATCCAATCTGTAGTAGTGCGGGATACAAACTTCTATCATAAACAATCTCAATAACTTCGAAATCCATGTAAGTCCTCATTCCTTCAACTTCCACTTCTAGACACGTTACTCACCCAATTGGTGTCACCCTGGCTTGGTTAACCAATCACAGTTGTATGAGGGACCAAACCAACCATTGTTTCCCCATCTTTTCCCATGTCTACTTTTTTAAAATGTTGACATCAGAGCCTACATCTAGGATAACTGAATCTTCCTTGTAATCCCTAATATGGATATTCATCCTCATTTCCTTCCCTATATTCTTCTTATGTATGGAGTTCACAATAGACTCCCTTCGCCCCTTCTCTGGTCGATGCAATAGAATTGTGATCTTGATGAGTGCATCACGATCTTTTTCCATCAACAGACAACATTCAAAGAAATTTTGCAAGGTACCATGCTGTCGTGACGGTCCTGCTACCAAAGTTGAATAAAAAATAGATGGCATTTCATAAATAGGAAACTTACCCATATCTATTCTAATGGAATCACGTGCTTCAAATAACATATCCCTCTCAACGTCAACATCAAATTGCACCTTTTTCTTTCCATCCAACCATATTTGTGGAATCAGGCCATTATCTCCTATCGTTGCACCTCCACAATTAATAACAGCAACATCAACAGACTGAACCCTAGGTTCTGTTGAGATATTGGCAACTATTGGTCCTTGGCTCTGGTTTGGTGGAGGATTCACTAGATGGTCTGCATTCTAGTTTTTGCTCTAGGGTGGTAGAACATTCATTCCTTGCCATTTCACAATCAACTATGGACAATCATCAACTGTGTGATCTGCAACAATACAGTAGTTACATTGCGACAACAAGTTTAGGTAATCTCTCTGGTAGTGCCCCAACACTCCACAATTATAATATTGAACAGGTCTATGACCTCATCCCCATCCTCGACAAAAGCATTCACCTCGTCCTCCTCATAATCCTCCGCAGAATACTTTGTGTTGTTGATATTGCGGTTGATTGAACTTATACTATGGTGGGGGATTCGACTATGGTTCCACATACTACGGTTGTGTATACTGCACTTCCGTATACTACGATTATTGTAAAGTGTACTGCATCTGGTTGTACTATGGTTGAAATTGATCAAACTCTGGTTGTGGCACAAACTACAGTTGTGGTTATGGCTGTGGTAGAAACTACGGTTGCGGTTGTAGAACCTATGGTGGTTGCTATGGTGGCAATCTCTCTGTCGATTGATGGTCTTCTCCCTTCACATAGTATGCATCCATCGTCCTTTCTTGGAGTAAATCATATGCTTGATAATCCTTGTCTTCATGCCCAACAGATCGACAAAACGTGTAATACAAGTTTGAGGATTTGATGCCATCTTCTGCATAAACAAACAATCTTCGTGTCGATGTCCATGAAATTTATAGATGCGGCACCATGGCATACCACCATGACTTAGTGTATTTGTATCTCTCAACAGTAGATAATTTCATAAATATAGGAATTGATCCTTATGATGTCCTTTCACATGGCATCGAGTACACCATATCTCTTCACGATGCTCCCCTCCCTTCTCGATATCTTGCAATTGGATCATTAGGTTTGCTTGTGGAGATTGAATTTGATTCATACCAACTCTAGTATCACCAATTGGTGAAGCTTTTAGCTTCATTGCAATCTACAGAGAATCGCTCTCTATCACAATCTTGTGTTGCATCAAGGGAATCCTAATATGCGGTACTAATGCCACAATGAACCATTCCTTGTGTTTTACATCACTCATTCCAAAACTAACTTTCTCCATCACTGTCTTGAATCGCTGATCAAAATCCCAGACAGATTCATTTGGATATCGCTTGATCTCCTTCATATTAGTGATGTATTGTTCCTCAGACTTAGGCTTTCTAAACTCTTCAACCAATCCAGTATTGATCTCTGCTAGAGTATTCGCTAGAGTCTCTGTGTAAACTTGCACAAACTTCATGTACCAATCCAGTGTGCAACCTCGAAAAGTGGTCTCCAACTAACCTTTATTAACATCATCATCCTGAGCTTACTTCAGAGTCCAAACTGATCACTCAGAAACCAGTATTGTTCAGGATCCTCGGTCTCATTCCCATGAGACAGAGTTAAATCTACATCATTTCCTGCCATCTTGGGCCTTCTTCCTATGTTCGTTGATCTACCACTGTTAGAGTGTTGATGATATGTTGGACAATTTGGTTTCGAGCTATTATTTATTCTTGACTGCGACGTAGTGCATGGAGGTATAGGTACGTTGTTGCTCTAGGTTTGTCTTTTCTCGGCCTCGGGCGTAGCCTGTTCATCTCCTTTGTCATTGTAGGTTCGCTTCATCCCTTGTGATCTTCTCTCGTATCTCCTTATTTCAATGGAAGCAGGAATCTCCTCAGTCCTCTGCCTCTTCTCTTATCGAAACATTTCCCCATTTTGCAGGAGACCACGTCCTTCCTCAACTTCCCTCACAGTCTCGTCGTAACTCCCATCCATCAACCACGTATCATTTCATCCAATCCTCGTCTCAGCGATACCCATATCCTCCACACACCAAGGATTTACTCGTCGGAGTTCATCTTCAATATACCCTTTTCACAGATTATCATTTTAATTGATGATTTCAGCAATAACAGAAACCTACATCTTTGTCCCTTCAAGGAATCCCTTTATGTGTCGCTATATCACTTGACTATATCAATCACGAAATCAGTGATGAATCCTTCCAAGATGTTTTCTAGACACACTTCGACAGCCCTTGATGCTATGCAGTCTACCTCTTTCAACTGTTGGATTAGCTACAGAGTCCAGCAAGTGGGTTCGTGTCCTTGAAAAATTATATTTTGATAGGTCAACTATGCCAACCACTCGTACAAGATGACTGGGAATTCAAAAAATAAGTACTTGTGGAGATCAGAACACAGGTACCTTCCCATCCACTCTTCTATCATCAATCCAGGGTTTTGGTTCTCTTTTGCTGCGAATTCCTGAGCCTTCTAATCAAACCAATATTGAATATATAGTATCCTTGGATGCCATAACATGTCCTTCTTCTCCTTATACTACGGTATCGACAATAGAATTATTTGTTGACACAGATCCATCGACAAGGGTTCACACTCTGTCGACACCCTTAACATAGTGATCCCCCTGAGCACTGGCCCAAATAGGTTTTACCCTATCTAGCAACACCTGCAGAGCAGATGAGATCTCACCCGATATGTTCAAGGGAGAAATGTTGGAACCACATTTACATATTAAGAAGGAGGTTGTGCATCTAATGTATGTTTAATGCATCTCTACCTCAGATATCAACCAAGCATTTATTAGTGCAGATCCATACCATCAATCATCAGTTTGCATTAACACATTCAAATCACAGCAAGATAATTACTTATAAATAGATATATCATCATAACAAGATTTAAAACATGAAACCATCGCATCATTCAAAAATAATCACCATACTATGGTATCCATTCATTTGCATCGCATCACAAGGAAAACAGGAAAACAGAAAGAGGTAAAACACAATGTTTCCATCAAAACTATGTATTGTCATATTACATCACATCAAACCAAAACATAGTCTTCTGCAGAGTATCCAACATAAAACCAATATTCTCACAAGATATATATGATCTCTTCTCCAAATATTCACCAAAAATATATCTTAGCATTACAATTCTATCTCCATTTATAGGATTGTGCCTTTTACAAAATGGTCCACTTAGATCAACTTCCTAACTACTTGGACCAAAAATTACAAAATAAAGACCAAATCCTACAAAATATTGACCAAAAACTACAAAATATGATCAAGCCAACTCTTTGTCTACTTTCCCACCTTACGATCCATCTTTCACCCTTGCGCATCATCTTTCTCCCTTGCGCATCATATTTTTCCTTGCACATCACCCTTGGTGTTGCATAGCTTATCTTCATCAAAATTGTCAAATCTTGTTGCTCACCCTCAAGCCACATCAACTGGAAATGGCGTAGTAGCTGATTTTAATCTTGAAGTCTTCATATTTTGTGTGACTTATTTGACTTGTTCCTTCATGCTTTTATTGATTTACATGCATTTTCTAACCTCTCTCTCTAGTGGATGCTCAGCAATCCTTGCATTCACCACTTGTCGGACATCTTGCATTGCTTGAAGTGTAGTAACTACTTTCAGTGATAGTTTCACTCCAATTTTCTTAAACTCTTCAAGTTGATTTTTGTGCCTATGTTTCTGTTCTTTCTCCTTTGTAACTCGTTGATGCAACTCCTTTAATTATTTTTCCTTCATTACTAGCACAAATGGGGGCATTGTTCTGAGCAATGTCCTTAGTGTATCCAACTATTCCTCTGCTTCCCTCAGTTTCATGTTGAGCTACTCCAATTGTTCATCGTGGACCAAACTTCCCCAAAATTGTGTAGTTGCATCGATAATGAGCTTGGATTATTTTTCCATCCCCTCAAGCTACGTCGCTAACTCTTCAATGGCGCTCTTGTGCTCCATATAATTCTCTGGTGGTTTGCTTGGGTTCACTAGCGCATTCAATTATTCAATGTCTCATTTGAAGGTTGTAATCACCTCTCCTAGATTATGTGCCTTTTCCTTAGCATCCATGTCTTCTGTGATGTTTAGAGCTTCCTAACATGTGAAAGAGGTTGCCTTTTATAACTGTGCTCTGTCATCCCATGGCTGCTTCATTTTCACTGTCAACCTGTCCTGATCCTTCTTTAACTCTTTGAGTTCTTTCTTGGTTGTTTCTTCTTACTCCTGTGATTCCCAAAGATGATCGCCAATGATTTTCTCTAGGTCGACCAGTTCCTGACTCACCAACCTTTGCAGTTGCACCAAAGTGTGCATCGATAAATCATTAACATCTAGTGCAATGGTTTCAAACTACTGAAAAAATGCTTCAACATCTTCGCTTTATGTTTTCAATGACCTTGGTGGAATTGGGACAATCCTAATTTCCCGCTTCTTAGTACTAATATCACCCGTCTACCTCAACAAATTGGCCTCGGGAACTCTCTCTAGAATTTCATTAATCAAATATGTAATCTCTGACTTTACATCTGTAAGGCCTTCCATCGACTATTATCGCAATTATGTCTAAGTTACAGTTTGTGCCGCTTTGATTGCTTCAATAATGTGGTTCACATTGTCAACTTCCATTGGTGTTGCTCTATTGGCCTCTCCATGCTCTTGCTTTCTCTCCGTGCTTATCTCCTCATATTGTCTTTTCTCCTTTGAATTTGTCAGGGTCCTTGACAATGCTTCTCTTGACTCTCGATCGCTTCCATGTACCTCTGCCTTATCTACTCCCAGATCAGGTGGAGGTCATGCCACATCGTCTAATACCTCCTCCGGACTCATTGGTGCTTTCCAGTCCACAGACCACTAGGCCACTATGACATCCAACTCATCTGTAGTTAGCTTATATTGTGTTGCTAACCATTTTCATTTGGGGTCCGATCGCGCTTTCACATGTATGGCATGTGAACCAATGGCGAAGAGTATGACTCATCAATACTTTTCTACTGCTTCTTCTGTGATACGCAGAATATTCGTAAATGCAACCTGCAATGCGTCCCAATACAACAAAACTTGTGAGGTACAGTCCTTCAACTTGTCTTGTTCACTAATATGCCATAGTTTTGATACCTTGCGCCCTTGCAGACTTGGGTGACTGCAACATCCATTCCCTGGTAGTCCTCTCGTTCCATCCACGTGACTAACGCAATCAAGATTAGTAGCCAACTTTATGTGAATGGTCATTTCCTCTCTTGCAAAATCATGGCGTCCTCTGTCAACTGGTTCATTAA
>LPNX010133288.1:14080-25338 GCA_001517045.1 Pseudotsuga menziesii
GTTATTCTCATTGTAAATATCGTCGCTTATTTTATCAACCTTATATTACATTACTTTTCCTTTCATAGATTACCTGCATTATCTGCACTAGGTATTTGTGTAAGAACGATTTTGTAATGAACATAATGAACAATTAAACATAATAATAATAATTAAACATTAATAAACATTAATAATTATGATGAACTAATAATCAATGAAGAGGAACCTTGATGTAGGGTCATGCCTCTTTAAGAAAAAGGCACCCAATATGGGTATTTATACAAACATTGTTCTCATTGTAATATCACTTATATTATCAATCTTATATTAAATTACTTTTCCTTTCATGGATTACCTGTGTTATTTGCACTGGGTATTTGTGTAAGAACGATTTTGTTGTTTCAACTTGTCCATGGTATTATGTTTTGGATGAGACTAAATCGTAGGTTAGAGGAGCTTAGTGATAGCCAGATACTTGTGATAATAAAGTTACCCCGATGTCAATGACATCAAACGATAAAAGAGTAAGCTATGAGGTGTTAATTTGTCACCTAATTGTTGGTATTGTTATGATATGTGGGTTACCTAGTTCCATTAGGAGGGGTAGAGGTATGGCCACCATTTAACCTTCCAAACCTAGAGTCACAGGAGCGTCACGTTAAGTCACCCTCCCCAAGTTGTGTGATGGCAAACGTCAGTTTCTTGCTAGGGAATTTAGGTTAATTTAGTTTACACTTCCACTTATGGGTTATATATGGGGTTAATTCAATACAGTTGACACTCCAAAATATTCCAGTAGAGGAACAAATAGGAAGTGGAAGATAGAAGTAGGTTAGGAAGGAAGGATGTTTCATACTAGTAATAATATTGTTTGAGATTTGAGATGCCACTTTAGTTTTGTACTTGGTTCCTTTCACCTAAAAATTATTGTTTAATGCATTAAGGGTAACCTAAGTATAATGTTCAATCAATACTAGAGAATTGTGACATGGTTAGTAAGATTGTGTAGTGTTTTCTTTAATAAATTATTTCCTTGCATGTGTCATTATGATCATTCAAAAACTTTACATTAAAGGCATTGATGGTTTAGTACACATACAATCTATGTGTACACTAGCCAAACATACATACCGTGCACATGTATGCTAGTATTAGTTAAAATATATTAGTGATTAAATTGTTATTATTGTTAATCCTTGATGCATGATGGATGCAATAAGGGTTCAAACACATAATTATAATTAGCCTTTCATTTGTATTTTTTTTAGACAAGAACGGTTAGAGTTACATTAATCGTTTTCTGGTTAACCAGAATTTGAAGCTTAAAAAATTAAAGCAGGTTGATGACCTCTAACAGCACTGTCAGCCTTCTTATGAATATCTTAGTGGGTAAATCCCACTTGCTTCTACAAATTTTTCGAGAAAAAGACAAAAATTTCTTAGAAGAGTAAACTCTCACGAACTATGAGTAGAGAAGAGTGTAGAAGCAAAAAATTAATTAGAAGGGGAGGTAAAATCCCCCTTAATGAAAGGGTCCAACTGCTTCTAAGATCCCAAAAAAATGTTTGAGGCCGCTTCCTTTTCCCTATCTTCTTTGTTGGTCTTTCTCCTTCTTGTGAGAGGAGGAGAAGGGCCTTAGAAGTCTTTAGGGTCAGAGTTTCCCTCTGACCCAAAGGAAGGGACTAAGGAAGCCAGTCCTAGTTGGACTGAAGTCTCGTGGTCTAATGTCCGGGCATTTCTCTTCGAGCTTGAAGGAGCAAGGGTTGGAGAGGCTTCTTTCGCAAAGGGAGCAGCGACAACTGTCTCCAAGGGGCCGAAAGAACCTGGCGGGGTCTCGCCTTGTACCGGATCTTTCGTTGCTTCAGATTCTTTAGCTTCGACTTCCTGCAAAACTTCAAAGTTGTTTTTGTTTTCCAGTGGAGGAGAGAACACTGTAGGACGAGAAGGACGATCTAGAGGAGGATCCTTATGCTGTTGAGGCTCCTTTCGCAGGGGGGGTCGACTTCAATTAGTGACCATCTCGAACTCTGCTTCTTTAGGTGCAGGGGGAATTATTGATTTCTAAGATTCAGAAAGCTTGGGGTAGCTTTTGGAAAAGTGGCCATAAACATCACAGAAGTTGCATTTGAATGGAATCTGCTCGTAATCAAGTTCTTGGATATGGCTCCATCCTCCTAAAGTAAGCTTTAGGGCCTCCAAAATCCTTTTTTCTAGATTTACCTCTATACAAATGCGGGCACATGTAAACTGACCCCCTTTTGTATCTGCATTATCCAGGTAGTGCCCTAGCTTATTATCGATGTCCACAAGAGAGATTTTCCCCCAAATATGAAGTGGAGATGAGGTAGTCTTACCCAGACTGGAGCGGCTGTAATCTCTGCTTCTAGGTTAAAACCCTGAGTCCAAGGGGATAAAAACAACCCTCTCGATCCCATGAATAAGGGACCATATCGAAAAACTAAATCTTGTTCTTATTTATTCAGAAACAGAAAAACAAAATAACCCCTACTAGTTGCGAAGAGAGAGACTTGTCCATGAAGACTAGGGTTCCAGTTTTCTACAATCCAAAGCTCCACCACCTTAGGGCTAGTCCACAACCCTGTAAACTTGCCAATGAGATATTTCTCTAAGAGAATGAGCGCTTTCCAGCATGGATCCAAAGGAGAGAGCTCCAGAGAGGGATTCTCATCCATCTTTTTCATGAACTTGGAGGGAGGCAAAGACGTATACTAAGGAGCTGCAGCTTGAACTAAGGCCTGAAGTTGTTCTTGAATCTCCATAACCAGACAACCA
This sequence comes from Pseudotsuga menziesii, assembly GCA_001517045.1. Classification (NCBI taxonomy): domain Eukaryota; kingdom Viridiplantae; phylum Streptophyta; class Pinopsida; order Pinales; family Pinaceae; genus Pseudotsuga; species Pseudotsuga menziesii. The sequence continues at coordinate 16,856 of LPNX010133288.1, forward strand.
AAAACGATAAACCAACCCACGGAAGAACCACGGAGAGAGGAATCGCAACCAACAATCACGAAAAACTGCGTAGTAGCAGGAGCACTATGCAAAAAACAGGCAGATGGGCGATCATCGTCCAGGGGTGGAACCTTTTAGGAGTAGGCTAAGGGCGGCGGCTAGGGAAACCCTAGCTGTGCTTCAGAACAGAGTCTTCCGAGCATCGCAATGACCATTCCTTTCATTTGTATTAATAAACACTTCATTTGCATTTATATTAATTGCATTTCATTTAGGTTCATTTACATTCCCCTTATATGAATTAAATTTCATTGGCATATATATTAATTACATTTCATTTAGTCAACTATTTCTCATTCAATTTGCGTTACTTGTTATGTCATTTTGGAAATTGTATTCATTTATGCTTACAAAATATAATTTTTTTTTTATAACAAAAACTGTTGAGTAGCTTTATATAAAAAGTTTGATAAAAATTACATATATCTGACCTCAGAATGCTCCCAAACGAGAGCTACTTCCATGACTCCTTGTTCATCCTTTACCATCCTATATTTTTCATGGTATTTCCCTAATCTATGGCAACTGTATCTCTTGACAAATTGCCCAAGTAAGAGAGCGCAAAAGCATAAAATATGCAAAAAACATGTTGTCCCGATTAAGGTATCCAGTTCCTCTTGTAATCCTTTTGATCGCAGACTAAGACTCCACAATCTAGATCAACATCCTTGTTCGCCATAATGTCCGCTTGTTGATTATTTGCTCTAAGAAGATGAAGGAAGTTGATAGCTTTGTATTCATTGACCATGAATTTTAGAATGTGATGTGTCTTGGTCACTAGATTCTTGCGCTTCTTCATCAAGTTCCTTTCTTCTCTAACTACCAACATCGAGTCCCCGATGACCACCAACCCTTCAATGTCGTTATTCCTTTTCAGTTCTAGACCTTTGATTAAAGCTAGCCATTCGGCACACTTATTTGTGTGCTTTCCAATTCCCCAAGAGTACTCTTTTATCTTATTTCCTTTTAAAATTGAAATTGGCTCCATCCGCACCTGCTAGCCCTAGATTTCCTTTCGAGGTGCTGTTAAAGAATAAGGAGTTGGAACCAACATTCTTCCACCACCCAATGAAATATTCATACTTAATTATAATATGCCAACTCCGAGGTTTAGAGTTTTTCCTTGGTTGAGTCAAGTGGATAAAGGAGGTTCCCCCCAAAAAGTCGGAAGCCCAAGTTCTTTCAGCATTTGTCAAACATTCCTTATTAATATTGTCCATTTTCCTCATAGATAAGGCTTCCACCCAGAGTGCCTTTTCTGCGGCAACAACTTTGCCAGGACTGTTTTTTTCCCCTCGAAGATTTCAGTGTTTCTAGTTGTCCATAATTTCCAGCAAATATATCTTGGGAGAGCTTCCCATGCTCTAGCGAAGTCCGGTTTTTTAAAGAGGGATCCCTGGTAGTAATCTTTCCAGCACGCAAAGAAATCACTCCAGTTTGTTGGAAATGTTAAATCCCAGTTAGAGTCTTTGAAATCCCGCTGCCAAACCTCTTGAGAGAACTTGCACTCAATGAACAGATGCTCCAAGGACTCTTCGTAATTTTTGCAACGCACACACCTAACGGGGCTTGCGATTCCTTTTTTCCTGAGTTTCTCGAAGGTCAGAATTTTTTGATGGGAAAGTGTCCAATAAAAAACGTTAATATTTGGAATCCCATCACTGCTCCACGCCTGGGACCATTTTCTGTCATACACTCTACTACATGTGGACTCAGTTGTTACACGATACCCAGTTTTCACCTCATAAGTGCCTGAGCTTCCCCATCCATGCTCATCTAGTAGATTGCAGTGTACAAGGGCGAACCCATGTAGAAGGGAGAGGAAGGCATTTTGTTTTGCGCATAGGTGACTCTACACCTCCAAATCCAACCAGTCAGCCCATCTGTCATTACTCGACCAGTTTGAGAGATCGTATAGGGTGATTATGTTTACTTCATCTATCCATCGTTTCAGCTCTATGAAATTCTGTGTGAAGTTGGCCAGGTAGGATGGTCCTATATTGTCAACCCAGATCTTGATTTGCTTGCCACTGCAGGGGATCCAGTAAAGTTGATCTTGTAAAATTTTAGATGCCTTCTTACACATTTCCGAAATTGGCGTGCCTTTCTTCCCTTGATCCATGGTGTCTACACATCCTCTGTCACCGCTCATGTATTTTTTATGAAGGATCTCCTTCCACCACACTCTCTTTCTAGAAACAACTCTGCGGAGTATTTTGGCTCCCAGAGCCAGGTTAATTTTTTTTGGTCTCTTATCCCAAGGCCACCACAATCTTTTGGAGTGCAAACTGTATTCAAGTTCATAAGATGGAATTTCCTTTGATTTTGATTGCCACCCTGCCATAAAAACCTTTTTATTTCTCCGATGATGTATTTCATAATTTTTTTGGGAGCTAGTGATATTATGCAAGCGTAAATCGGATAAGCAGAGAGGATTGATTTGATCAAGACTAACTTACCAACTATGTTCAGCCATCTTGTCCCCCACGCTGTGATTTTGTTTTTTATTTTATTGACTAGCCCTTGCCAGTATGTTGCTCATTTCTTCCCTTTAAATATCGGGATCCCAAGATAGTTGAAGGAATTCTATTATGCATTTTCCTCAAACCCAAGTGTCCTCCCTATCCTTTCCAAGGTTCTAGGAGGGTAATTCCATCCATAATTTTTTGTTTTGGCAGAGTTTACTTTGCCATAAGAGGCTTTAAGAAACGTTGATAGGGAAATTTTGAATCTTTCAGCAATGATGGTAGATGCCCCTCCTAGCAAGATGGTGTCTTCTGCAAATTGTGCATGGTTTGCAGCTCTGACACCTCCCTCTATCTTCGAGACTTTTATTTCACCAGGGTATTCCATGCGTTTGAGTTTCATGCTCAATGTTTCAGCCCCCAGAAGATATAAGAAGGGGGATAAAGGGAAGCCTTTATGGAGGCCCCTGGTTTCCTGGAAGAATTTGGTGGGTCTACCATTAACTAGCGATGCAATCCATGGGAATCTGATGCAGGATTTAACCCATCTAATAAACCTTCTGGAGAAGCCAAATTTGGTCATGGTTTCGAAGAGGAAAAAGTGATTTACCCTGTCGAATGCGTTGGCCATGTCAAGTTTGATAGCCATGCCTTGTTGTTTTCTTTCCATGCTGGAATGTATAGCTTCCTAGACTAAAATTATATTATCCAGTATCTGGCACCCAACTATAAAACCACCTTGTGAATCTGAGATAAGACACCCCATGCAATTCTTCATTCTATTGACCAGAATTTTGAAGAGGATCTTGTATGAAGTATTGCATAATAAGATTGGTCTAAAGCAATCCATCATGAGAGGGTTGTTTTCTTTGGGAATTAAGGACAGGAAAGATGAGTTTGTGGCCCCGCCAATCTTGTCTTTTTTCCTGGTCTAGTTTAACATTCTTTTCAAATCTTCTTTAATGATTTCCCAAACAGCCCTGTAAAAATTATGGTGAATCCATCTCGCCCAGGCACTTTGTTTGCCTAAAGAGACCATATTGCATTTTTTTTATCTCAAACTCCATGATTGGTTTGGAAAGTTCTCTCATCTTTGCATCTTTTATGAGTGTTGGAATTCCCAAAAGAAGGTCTACTTGGGGTTCCGGATCTGTCTCTTCATTATCGGTCTAAAGGTCTTGAAAGTGAGTGAAGGCATGCTCTTTTATTTCCTCCTGGCCAACTATCTTGTTACCATTGTTGTCTTTTAAATCTTTGATGAAATTGTACCTCTAGCGAACCTTGTTTTGCTTGTGAAAATACTCTGTGTTACTATCACCTTCTTTGAGCCATAAGTTCCTGGACTTAACTCGCAGCTCCTCTTCCTCCTGCCTGGTTGCACTTCAGATTTTTAAATTCAGTTTTTTTTTTTGGATTGGAAGCGTGGAAGTCACTTCTTTTGTCTCCATGCACAATTGAAGAGCGACTGGATCTGTTTGTAGCCTAGTTTTAAGATTACTAGGGTTCTTACATCCAGTATTTATCCAGTTTTTCATAGTAGAGTGCACCGCTCTTAGTTTTGACTCCCATATAAAGCTGGTTGAACCATGATATTCCTTTTTCCAGACATCTCTGATTAAATCAATGAGTTTTCCATCTTGTAGCTAGAGCAAGTTGAAGTGGTAGGGGATGTGTTATAGCTCAAAATGACACATCTCTTCCTATCACCACTTTCCCATGATTCCGTCACATGTCGACATGTCCATGACGACATTTCATGAAAGTCACTGAAAAAACACCTAACTTGGAAAACCCATATCCAGAGTTATGTAACTCTGTTTCACCCCTTCTCTACACCGTTGAAAAGGTATTTTAGTTAGATAAAACTTTCTAGAAGACACCAAAGTCTGAAAAGTCTAATAAGTACCCTAAACTTGAGATTTTTTATGTACACGTGAATTTCCTTAAGGAAACCTGCATGCTGCACGCGACTTGTCTACATAATACTTGTGTGTTCCCTAAATACACTACTATTTGCATTGAAACTTGTGGTTCATATGTGACTATTTTCATTGTAACCTGCGTGTATCCCCTGAACACGCGACTGATGTCTCTGCAACCCGCGTGTTCATCCTGTAGATGTAAAAAAAAGTTTCTCGAAGTTTGGGTAGTTTGGTTGGTTATGCAAATAACTCATTCAGTTGTAACTAATTTGTCTTTGAGCCTACCTCTTCAGAAGCATATAAATAGAGGTAGGGAGGTCCATGAGAAGGGAATTAAACTTTTGCATTGTCATGCTTGAGAAATTGGGACTCTCTTCCTCCCCACCTTTGCCCTAGAAGCTTTCTCCTTGTGTTGGAGAGCTTGGAGGTCGAGTTCCTTGGAGAAGAGAAGCAGCAAAACTAGATCAAGGTTTCGTGAGGTGCCAAACTTGAAGATAAGGTATATTTGTACTTAATTTCATGATTAATAAAGATGTGATGTCCTTCTTCTTCGCAAATAATTGTTCAATGTGTCATTGAATCTCTGTTTATGATCATATGATGATGTTAATCAGATTATTATTTCATGTTTCTTTGAATATCATTGCTTTATATGTGGTCATATTGGTTTGCGGAAGGTATAATTCATTTTGCAGGTCTCTTGGAGCAAGAGGAGCAAGAGGAGGATTGAAGGGATGCTTGGATCGACCTTTGTTTGGATAAGGTATGAACCATTCCAATCTCTGCTCTTGTTTATATTTACTTGCAGAACTATATGCATCTCTCTTTTAACCCCACTACGTTGATGGCCTCTTAAACCCTAGCCATAGGAAACTTTCCTCTACAATAGAACTGGCGACTCCACTGGGGAGAGACTTGTCTGTTTGGGGTTTCTATTTATTTCTTCTAGTCTTTCGCAAGTTTTTAGGTCCTTCTTGCCACTTTGGAACACCTTCTCAGTTTGATAGAACACCTACCCTACCTTCCTAAGGCAGTTTTTGGCCTTTTTGGGGCCTTTTTCCCACCCATACGCGAGTTGAAAACTGAACAGTCACGTGTCTAGGATTTACATGCAACTTGCTATATTTTTAACCCACGTATGACACATGACCTGTTAGTAGTGCAACTCGCGTGTGCCCCTAAACAGTGTTTTTCCTCATTTTTGTGGTTTTTTTCTACTATTTGAGGGTTGTTTGGTAGGTTTTTAGGGGTCCTATGCATGTGCATGACTCTAGGGAGTTAGTGTCATCCATTTTGGGTGTTATTTATCTATGTGGTAGGTCCTTTTGTAGCATTAGGGTTTTATCTTTGCTCATCGCCCCCACCCCCTTTTGCTTGGTTTGATTTTTGGCTTATGTTTCTGGTTAGCCTCTGTCAGTGATTTTAATCGCCAAAAAATTAAACGATAATCAATGGTGGGGATTTTTCCTTTAGCTCCACACCATGATTAGTTACAATATATACATCATATACATTTAATGCAAACAGGGTCGAAACCGGGGTGTTACATTCCACTCCCCCTTCAACAACATTGTCCTCGGTGCTTTACAAAATTGAACAAAATGCTACACTAGATCACCCTCAGTGCTCCGCAAAATTGAACAAAAATGGATGTGCCAATCGCATGGCATCCTCTAGCTCCCATGTAGCCTCTTCAGGACCGTAGTTCTCCCATTGCACCTTTACTTGCCCTATGGCTCGGTTCCGGAGCATTGTGACCTTCCTGTCGAGGATGCGCAATGGCTCGATTTGGAACTCTACCTTGGGTTCCACCTGAATCACATCCCAATTTATCACATGGTTAGGATCATGTACATATCTCTTAAGCAAAGAAACATGAAAAACATTATGAGCCCTAGTGCTAGCAGGAAATGCAAGTCTATATGCAAATGGCACTACTCTTTCAAGCACTTCAAATGGACCACGGTATCTACGTGACAGCTTGGCACAACTTTCAAGCTTGAAGGAACTCTTCTCTGCCCTCACTCTGAGGTAAACATGATCCCCGACAATGAACTCTCTATTCACCCTATGCTTATCTGCATAGCTTTTCTATCTGTCCTGGGATGCTTTCAGATTCTGCCTTATGTTTACAACCTCCTGCTCCATTTCCTTGAGCAATTCTGGACCAACTACAAACTTGTTCACTGGATTATCCCAAGTCACTGGTGTCCTACACCTCCTACCATACAAAGATTCATATGGACTCATCCCCAGGGATGCTTGCTGTCCATTGTTATATCCGAATTCTACCAGGTGTAAATAATCTTCCCACTCGGTTGGTTTGTCCATCACATACATGCGAAGCATGTCTTCAAGCACTTGTTTAACCCTCTCTATCTTCCCATCAGTCTGAGGACGGTAGACAATGCTAAAGTTTAGCTTTGTACCCAAATCTGCAAACAATCCCTTTCAAAACTTGGAAGTGAACTTCACATCCCTGTCCGAGACTATTTCCTTAGGCAATCCATGCAATTTGAAAATCTCCTTCATGAAGATATTTGTAATGTCATCAGTCTTATGCGTGGACTTAATCGGTATGAAATGTGCTGCCTTCATCAACCTTTCCACCGCAACCATGATGGAATAATGTTGTCTCCAAATCATTGGCAATCCTGTAATAAAATACATGGAAATAACTTCCCATTTCGATTCTGGAACTAGAAAAGGCTGCAACAAACCTGTTGGGTGTTGATGCTCAACCTGCACTTGCTGACATTTCATGCACCTTGAAATATATTCAGCCATGTCCTTTTTCATTCCTGGCCAAAAGTACTGCTTTCTAGTTGTAGCAATTGTCTTCTGATATCTTCGGTGACCAGATTATGGAGCTTGATAGATATCATCCATAACAACCCTCCTCAAATTTGTTACATTTGGAATATAAATTATGTTCTTATAAGTAAGAATTCCATCTTTTTGTAATTTATATCCCTCATACTTCTTTTCAAGGCTTCGTTGTTGCAACTTGTCCTTGACCCGGACGTACAATTCAACTTCAGCAACATGATTAACAATCTGTTGCCTCAACTCCGATTGGCAAATGCTAATGGATGCTACATGCATTTCTTGCACCTTCTTGCTAAGTGCATCAGCTACCTTATTCTATTTTCCCTTTATGTGCTTGATTTCAAAATCAAACTCACATAAAAACTCCAGCCATCTAGCTTGCCTAGCATTTAGAGTAGGCTGATCAAACAAATACTTCATACCACAATGGTCGATCCTTACCTCAAACCTTCTGCCCATCAAGTAATGCCTCCACATCTTGATAGCATGTACTATGGATGCAAGTTCCAAATCATGCGTGACATAGTTCTTCTCATTCTCCTTCATCTTTCTTGATTCATAACATATTACGTGGTTGTCTTGCGTAAGGACTCCTCCAATCCCTTAACCGCATGCATCAATACACACCAAAAAATATTTCTCTGGGTCTGCAACTTTCAAGACTGGTGCACTTGTGAGAAGAATATTCAACTATTGGAAGCTTTCTTCACACCTTGATGTCCATTCAAACTTTATCCCCTTCCTTTGCAAAGAAGTGATGGCATGTGCAACCTTGGAGAATCCTTCTATGAATCTCTTGTAGTATCCTGCAAGTCCCATAAAAGATATTACATCTGTCACATTTCTTAGAGTAGGCCAATTCATAATGGCTTCAATCTTGCCAGGGTCCACAGATATACCCTCTTCTAAGATAATGTGACCTAAATACCGAATTCTATATTTATAGAAGTCACACTTGCTCAACTTGGAATACAAATAATGCTCCCTGAGCAATTATAATGTCAATCTCAGATGCTCTTCATGCTCTTCCTCATTCTTAGAATAAATAAGAATATCATCAAGGAAAACATCAACAAACTTATCCAAATACCTGTTGAAGACACTTTTCATAAGGCATATACATGTGGCTGGTGCATTCGTGAGACCAAATGGTACCACTACAAACTCATAATGTCCATACCTTGTTCTGAAGGTTGTCTTATGAATG
>LPNX010133289.1:0-65879 GCA_001517045.1 Pseudotsuga menziesii
GCTTCAGTGGCCTTTCTCTTCCTCCTGCTCTTCAGCCATCCACACATTCCACTCAGACTGAACTGGTATCAACTGCAGTGCCAACTGAAGATCCATCCTACCATAAGCAAATTTTGATGGAGATGCCAGACATCTTACATGCTATCTATGAAGACTACAAGCTAGATATTCTTCACAGCCAGTATGTGTTCTATCCTTGTACAAGATTGTGAATACTGTCTTGAATAGCTGTAAGGATATTGTCAAGTTGGAAAAGGATAGTTGTAAAAGAGGATTTTAGGGTGGAAAACATGGATTTTTAGGGGTGTTTCCTGGGGCTTCTATCTAAAATCTAGAAAGTTATTTTATCAGCCAGAGGTGTCTTAGTGATTATTTGAGCAGATATATATGCTTGATTGAAAAGAGATTTATGAGTCTGAAAACATTATTGTGTCAAACGTAATAGGAAAAGCTCAAAGTTTCACAATTCCAGATTGATTATTCCTAGATTGTAAAATGTGTTATTCTGACCAGAGATTTGGCTCCAGGTGTCTTTGGATACATGTTGTCCCAAATCTATTTCAAAGCCCAGAAGTTGATGCCTTCTTATTTTTTTGTTGTTGTTTAGATTTGATAGGCACTAGTATATTCCTATTGGTCCCTCGAATCTATAATGGATATGTTAACGAGGGATTTGATTCTTGTTAAGCCCCCAAATCGGATGCTCACACTTTTCTGTTTTTAAAATTTTGGGTTAAGTTGGGTGTTATGTAAGTTGTTTGGTTAATTCTTGTGCAGGGAGAAAATCTTGGTACTGAGGTCGAAGCCCTTTGTGACCTTCATGGGAGATCAGGCTTGTCAACCTATTATCACAGGAAATGACACAGCAGCGGCTATAGGAACGGATGGCCTGCCAATGAAAACGTTCCACAGTGCAACTGTGGCGGTTAACTCTGATTATTTCACAGCTTATAACATCAGATTTGAGGTTGATTTCAGACAAATGAATTTGTTATTTAGGTCCCCATATCCGGGCTAGTGTTTTTCTAACTGTAATTGAAATCACAATTTTCGATTTGTATGCAGAACACAGCTCCTTATCCAGAAACTGGAAGCAACGGTGGTAGCGGTAAGACTATCTGTGCTGAGTTTGCTTTACTACGATTGCATCAAAAAGGCACAGACAGTGTATTTCGATGTGTCTATATTGCTCCTATAGAAGCTCTTACCAAAGAGCGATATCGGGATTGGGAGCAGAAATTTGGCAAAGGATTGGAACTGAAAGTAGTTGAGATGACAGGTGAATATGCAACTGATTTGAAGCTCCTTGAAAAGGCCCAGATAATAATAAGCACACCAGAGAAATGGGATGCTTTGTCTCGGAGATGGAAACAGCGCAAACTGGTTCAATGAACTTCATTTAATTGGAAGAGAGGGTGATAATCGAAACCTAAGCAATTTGGAAATTCTGAAATTGCATTGCCCTTTGTTGAAAACGCTGCCCAGGCTGGATTACTTCATGACAGAAACGAAATATTTTTTTAAAAAAAAACCTCCACTGCCGTCGCTTAAGCGACGGTTCTTCCTATCGCTTAAGCGACGCTTAAAGCTGATTTTTGTCGCTTTACTGACAGGTTTTAATGTCGTTTAAGCGACGCTTGTTCTTGAGATCTGTCGCTTATCCAACACTTTTTTTGAGATCTGTCGCTTAATCGACGGAGATAGCTGTCGCTTATCCGACACGTGCTCTTGATATCTGTCGCTTTACCGACGACATGAAGGCTATTTTTTTCAAAATTTTTTAATACCGTCGAAGATATTCTGTCGCTTAACCGACACTTTATATTTAACCGACGGTTACATGAGTGTCGCTTAACCGACGGTTATTTAGGTGTCGGATAACCGACGACAAGTTTCCGACGCTTAAAAAAAAATCAAAGTGTCGTACATGCGACAGGGAAGTGTCGAAAATCCGACAATTCTGCTGTCGGATTTTTGGTCGAAATGTAGTAGTGTGCCCCCAACTAGTTTCCCAAAAACCAATGGGGAGCTACGCCTATTTAGAAAATCCCCTTCCTATTTTCGGCTTCCAGAATTGTGATCATGCTAGTAATGAAAACTCTTAATCTCTCGGGTTTGACATTAGGCATTCCCATTTGACATCTCACCCCACCAAACCCACCTCTGACCACACATGTCGTTATGACACCAATACAACCCATCGATATATCCAATAACCTTCCCCCCAGTTTGTACACAACGACACCCTCGATGCCCCCATATCTTTCAGTAGCACTAAAAGCAGCACCTAACACCACCCCATCTCCTTCCAATAAGAAGGTTGTTGGAAATGCAACAAGTGCAACACCACCAGATACCCAGAACAAAGTCGTGAATCCACCCCCTACTAGCTCAGCTCGAGCACCATCGCCTTGAGCTTTCTGTGATGTTTTTGGTCATGTTACCTAGAACTGTCTGAAGTTTCCCATCCTGCGCACTCACATGTAGATGTTAGATCATGATTCCAATCAGAACATCATAGTAGTCCAATTTCCTAACACTACCCATGTGTGCAACAAGTCCCTAAACACAAACCACCCTTGTGTAGTTTGTGGCCTTTATGGCCATTACTCCCACCACTGTCCAGATATCACCGAGCATTGATCTATGCTAGCTAACTTGTGGAGACTCTCATTGGAGTCTCAAGTCCCCATCATCGAAGAATTCCACCCCCTGACGTCTTCTTCAATATTTGTTTCATATCCTCATATAACGAGCCTTCATCATAAACCCATACCACTATGGTTTTTGTGGCAGACATGAGTCCCTTTTACCTATCTATTCAAATATCTCAAAACAATGAGGAAATCCTATGTCCACAACATGGGGGTAGGATGCCAAACCTGCCTCCTCACCATCGTAGTCCTCATCGATAGTCTTGGTGGAATCCAACGTGTAGAGGACATTTCCCCTCATCATTTCATTGATGTTGTGTTCCACCATGGACATTCCTCACAGTTCCCCCCCTTCCCACTTTTTTCTCAATGCCCTGTTGGTACCTCCTCAGGAGAGCATCTACACTCAATCCATACCTATGGGCTCAGGGGGAACTACCAATTACCTCAAACCTAGAATAGGGGGCATGCTTCATAATTTTGATCTTGCCTCGTCACATTTATCTCAGTATTTTAGTGAGCCCGTAGCTCAACCTAGCACATGTGTGATCCATAATCCCAAACCCCATGCCCATAGCATGAGGGAAGGAATTTAACCCTACTCACTTTTTCACATGCATGATCTCGACCATTTCCTAAGGCCACATGTCATACATCATCCATTTTTTGCAGTGTTTGCACCACCAAAATCAAAATCCTGTGCTCTTCCTAATTATGGGGATCATTCCTCGTGATCACTCAACTTTTTTTGAGCTATTTCAAGATCACCACGATTTGTGTGCCATCATGTAGGTCACCTCATATAAATGTATTTGTATGCTATTTTGATGTTCTTGACACACATTTACACTTGAGTATCATTGTTTTGTGTACATATATAGGTTATGGCGACACTCCTCCTTTATGGTATCATCTTCCCCTACATGTATAATCTCCTAACTGACATATATGACATCCTCTCCCCTAGAGTTTCAGATGCATTGATCCATTTTAGTCTTTATGCTTGTAGGATCCCCCTTTGTCCGAGTAAGTGGCCCAACCCAACCACCATTTGCATTTGCGCTTGTTCAACAGCATAACCTTCCCATGCCGTTCACATCCCCATAGGATCGGGAGTCCGTATAGTTTGGAATCCAAAAATGAAGGTGCATGAAATCCTTCACATTGTCACTCATTGGCCATCCCCAATAGACGGACTCCAAGCACGGAGTTTCCTTTAAGTTTTTTGCACTCCTTAAACAATGAAAAGATTGTTGAGTGAGTTTGTTTCTTTTAGACTCAATAAAAGGACTTAAAATAATGTTTGTTCAATATAATTTTACCCTTTTTCGGACCAGATGGACTATTTATGAAAAAGGAGTACTCTAGTCCCTTTTGGCTAGAAGAGTTCTACTTGGTACACTTTTATGCTTTTTTGGGCTTTGGAGACTAAAGTTTACAAAAAAGACCACTCATGGAGTATCCTTTATGTTTCCAGACCCTCTAAAAATGAAAGCACCGACGAGCATTGACTGTCTCGAGCTTAATAAAAATCCATGGGGAAATACCATATAAAGCACACTTCTATCCTTTCTTTGAGCTCATTAAACCATGCAAAAGGCTCAAATGATGCTTCTTAGAACACCTACAGATCACATATAGTCCCTTATTATGCAAACATTCCCAGTTCCTTTTTTCAAAGTATTCTGTGATGAATCACTCTTAGAGTCCCTCTTTTACCATGATCAATATTATTCCTTCTAATGCTATCTCATTACAGTCACATCCAATATAGTTATATCCACTCAATCACCCCAGCTATGTTCCCCTCTCTCAATTCCATTTTCATATGCTTCTCAGATCATCCCTGCCATTGCACTTTGAAAAAAGGAAGTTTGAGTCCCCTTACTCATTCTCCCTTCTATCCACCTACACTGTCTCAGGCTCATGTCCCATTCCATTCACTATATGGTTGTATCCCTCGCTCTCCTATCAAGGAACCATCATTTCCTTGGTAGTTGCAGGTCTCCCTCTGTCAACACCAACACATCTATTCCATGGGATAGACCCAGAGGTCCCTACACCTTGGCCTCATCACTATCATTGATGAGTTCCTATGGACCACCTAAGGGGAGTCCTTAGTTCCCCTTAAAACAATTGTTTCTCATGTGATCGACATCAGCTACATCACCGCACTGTTGAGAATCATACAAGGTATTGAGTCTTCATTATTTGGTCGAATACCTTGGATGCGCTTTGACTATAGCACATTGGTGAGTCTCTTTGGAACCCTTCCAACCATATGTTCCATGTGATATTTGGGATGCATTAGCGAAAGTGTTTGAAATCCCTTAAGTTTCAGGCGTCCTAGTACATCTAGTTCCAGATGCAATGCATTGTACCTCCGAGATTCAAACTCTCATTTGTTTGAGTCCTTACAGTTGTTGGACCCCTTCTGATTTTACAAAGCATTAATTACTGTGATATTTCATTTTTTGTGAATTCCGTTGTTTACAATCCTAGTTCTTCAAATCATCCATGGTTGTACCATTATTACAGTCCCTCTTGGACACCTATGATGTACACAAGAATTATCCATGTATTGATTAGGTCCCCTTTGGGACTAGTTCTTATTTGTATATCTTAAGACATTGATACAAGCATGGGTATGACTGCCTCATCTATATATTTGAGATTATATGTACCTCATCCATTTTGAAAGTTGTATATGCAAATTCAGCCCTTGTAGTCCTGATGAAGAGCTTGTTCTACCCTCCGATGCAGTCTTCGTTGTCCATACCATTGTCACACTTATTATCCTGGAAGAGAAAGATCCTATGTTGTCTATTGACCATACGATGATATCCTGTCCTCACACATCAAGGGGAAATCTGTTAACAACCAAAAGTTGCACACCATTGTTATCCCCAGTCACATCATCCCACTTTTCATTTTTCCCACATTAAACCTTCACTTTCCCAAAAATCCTAATGTCTAAGACCAAATTGGCCATAATTATTATTTCTCTTTCCATAAAATAGGGAAATATGGCATATTCCCTCCAAAAATAAGGAAAATTCCCCAACATATGGATAAATCCCCCAAAAATGCAAAAAAGAAAATAAAAAGGGGGAAAAACATTAACAAATGTCAAAAAGAGCAAGAAAACCCTAAATGCCATGTAACTTATACCTCCTTGGTCTAATGGTAAGGGAAGGTATAGGGGATCTCTATGGAGATATAAAGAGATGATATTATGTTTAACATAACGGATAAGTTCAACTAATCAGACATGGTCGGTTAATCATAAATTAAGTTTTCCCATTAAACAAGCTACATTAACCCTAACTAGGAAAATAAACAAGTAGTTACTAGCTAGTTTGCATAGAGCTAACACAAAAAAACCCCATATATGAATCGGATGAAAAAGTATTCATAAATAATACATGGATGTCCAAAATATAACTCCTAAACCATTCCCAAATTTCATAAATATAAATCTTCTAAATCTATCTCTTTCAGCATTGGAAACAAACTCTATCAACATCGAAAAACTATACATAGTTTCTAGTCGTGAATTAAATTTTGAGCATCATCTTTTAAGCTATGCACATACTGATATGGGTTTGTCATTTTCAGCCACATGACAGTCCATATCAGCCATGATTAGACCATTTAAACATCACTAAAACATACTACCAATTATTCGTGATCAAACCCCATAAACAAAACTAGGATTAATAAATTATAGCACAACACTACTAACCATTTCTTTTCACATATATCAGATTTAAAGCTTGATCATAAAAATAATGCATATCAGTCATAATCAACCATAAAATCACTTATATATCATATTTCATATTTAGATTCTCATGAAGAAAAATATAGTACAATAACTAGTACAAAGCTGTAAATTTTTTCCTAGAAACTACTAATTCCGAAGAGGCTAAAAAATTGCTTTAAAATAACTTTATCAAGCACACACACAACCTGCATAATAATCATCATATTCAAGCAAATAACATAAATTATTAAGTACTTATCTTAATAATGGGTGAATGGCGACAACAAGAATACGTTCCTCCCAGCCTTTGACCTTTCCTGACGTGTGTTTTCCTGTCAAAAGGTCCCCTGAAGTTGGGGTCCTAGAATCCTGTGTGAGATGGTCTCTGTTAAAGAAACTAAGTCTGATTTGATCCCTTTCATAGAAGTATCCCCCTCCCCTATAAAGGTGATTTGATTATTTCTTGATATTATCCCCCTCTCTTAGAACACCACTGACCTCCAAGGTCACTTTCTCAATTTGAACCCCCACTGGAGCATTCAGATATTGAGATAACTGGCCCCTAGCCACATGATATCACATTATCCCCCTCTACCTCAGGTACTAATGCAACCAGGAATAAAACCCCACTCATGATTATCCCCCTCTCTTGGTAGGTGAATTCTTCAAACAACACTTCCGGCTTTAGGCCAATTTTACCAATTTGAATCCGCACTGGAGCATTCAAATTTACAAACAATACCGCTCTCTAGAGCACACAAGCCATACCCCTACTAGGGAATTCACTTCACATATCACAAATAACCATGTAATCCTCTGGATCCCTACTAAGGCATCCAAAACACACAAAATACTGATCCCTAGGATCAAATTGGTAGAATCACCACCAAAACTGCGCAAGTTTCACAAAACATTGACTTGGAATTTGCTACTTTCATCAAATCCCAGCTCTAATGCACTCCACAACCTACACAAAAATGAATGAATTCCTCCCTATATCCATTCAAATCTTTTTGCTCAATTCAACATTGCCTCAATGAGTTTGGCTCCACTCAACTTAGGAAGGAATTCCAACCACTAGGGCTTCCTGAATCCTTACTGACCCACTCAAGCTACATCCAAATCACTCGAGTCTGACTCCTGACACTAACATAGACCACTCCATGACCTAGCTAATTTGAATTCCTCCAATTTAGCTTCCAACCCCACTTAATTGACTCACTAACTGCTAACTAGGTCTCCTGCTAGAGACTGACTCGAATTCCTCCCATGGATTCAAATTCTCCCAAATTTAGTACCAGATAATCAGTTGGACTCTAAATCAAACACAAAGATAAATTGGATTGACAATTGGCTCCAATTCCTAAGTGGAATTGCTTAATTAATTAACGTGGCCTTTAATTAATTAACTAACAACTAGTTTCACTAATTTAACTAGTGTAACATCCACGAGATGTAGAACAGTTGGTGGCGGGTGTTAAAGAGACTCCTAAGTTGAATGGTCGCCGGTTCGAAAGCTCGCATATATTAAAAATACAACGATGTTAAGGGTTGGTGCGGTCCAGGCCGGGTGCGACCCCTTGGTGATTTTGACGGCTTAAATGCCCCTGGTTCGTGGTTTCTTAGCCAAAGGCAAACCATGCAAGTGAAGGGTACCCCCAGCCAACAAAAAAAAAGTTTAACTAGTGTAACTGAAACACATACTCAATTTAACTGTCGGATGTTTAAATTAACTAAATTAACTTAAAATTAACCGCCCTTAACTCAATTAAACTCAATTTAACTGAAATTAAATGACACCAACTCCATATTAACTGAAATTAAATGAAATTAACTAACAATAACTCCACCTAACTCAATTTAACTGTAATTAACTAGCAATGACTCAATTTAACTGATTTTAACTCAATTTAACTTAATTGACTTGAAATTAGGTGCATTCCTTGACCATAATTAGTCAATTAGGCACATAACTAGTGTGTGAAATGGAAGTGGGCCCCATTCCCAACTAGACGAGGAATATTCTCACCTAGGTGGCACAAATACTGCATGCATGGTACTAATTATGGTTTTTTGGACCCCCGTAGTCCGAGATTAAAGAAATTAGGTAGTACGTTGTACCTTCCCTATCAGATGCCCTACCATCCATGCTCCATGTAGCTGTATTGTTGGATTCCATTGCCTGTTGAGTGGATTTTCATTTTTTCCAGATGGTTGGCAAAACTTGAAATTTGGTGTACATTTCTACCATGCCTCCTCGATGCGCAAAGGAATAATTAAACTCTTTGTGACTTTCTAATTTAAACTTTCAATAGATTAAAATTGGAAATTGAGCTTCATTTTCCCTTGAAACTAAAAAATTTGAAAAACTTGTGCAGTGTGTTCAAACCGTTTGGCTTGCACCGCCTTGTAAATACACATGGTGCATCACTACCAGTGCATTGGTATATGTAGTGCATTGCACTAGCAATGGGCTATAATGTCAATAATGCATCGTTAAACCAAAAAAAAATTGTTAGCCAGTGCATAATGTATTCATATATGCATCACACCATACACATGGTGTGCTGTAATGTGCATAATGCACTAATAAAAAAAATTATAAAAAAACACAATTTTAGTCTGTGCACGTATGTGAAGTGCACTACACTAATAGTGTGTTATAGTGTGCATAATTCACTGATAAAGCAAATTAAAAATAAAACAATCTTAAATGGCATGGATTGTAAACACAAACATAACGTACTAAAAGTGTGCTGACGTGTATCAAGTGCAGTATTACTCAAAAATAAATCACAAAGCTCATCACCAACAAAGAGGTGCTCCCTTAATACCTCTGCACCACTACCAATGCGTATAGTAAATTTTAATAGACTGGTGGTAAATTGCGTCGATTTGTAGCATACGCATCTTTGAACCCATAAATTATATAACTCACAAAGAGATTCTACTATCAGGGTGCACTCCATTAATACTTGTGCATCCTTTACGGTGAGATCAAGTCTCTACAATGCATTGGTGCTTCTGATTGTTGGATACATTGTTAAATGTAATATATTTAAAAAATTTACCATGCTTAATGGTGCACTTGTTTATTCTAGCGCACCGTTTGTAGTGCTTGTCTGTTTAAATAGCATCGAAGGCGATGCATTCCGGTAATTTTTGTGCATCACTTGTCAAATTCATTTTTTTGCGAAAACATTTATTATTTGATGTTAATAAATAACATAATCATTTAATTAAATATTCAATGATTTTTTAGGTCTATTTATGAGACTAATCAATGTTATATGTGTATTAGAGACGTCAACAATAAGAGGCGACTGAGCAACATCGAGAACAAGTTGATCCCTACAACTTAGTGCATGGTTGGGAGGCCATAGAGAGGGAGAGGCATTTTTACCCTCTCCTTATCACATATCAGACACGAGACCTCTTGATGGTTTTAGGCCTCTTGAAGTTCTATCATGTGGTTACATCCCTCATAGGGAACTCGTCTTTAGTGGTGCAAATCATTCGTCATTGGTACCATGGCAGACATGTGTTTCGTATTAGTATTGGTTAGTGGTTCCAACCCACTGAAGATATATATTTTACCACTGGCCTATCCAAGAGAGGGGAGGATTTTCCCTAGTCCCTTTATGTATCAATAAGTGTTGTGGCAAAGAGTCAACTCGCTTACTCCTAGATATATATTGCTGCCAACATCGTTGATCCTGCATATTTTGAGGTGCACGATGGAACACTCCATATTTGTTCTTTATATGGAGAGGAGGTTAGGTGTCTCTCATGTTTCTTGTGGATCCTGATCTTCTTGATTCAAA
The DNA here is from genome assembly GCA_001517045.1 of Pseudotsuga menziesii. NCBI lineage: Eukaryota > Viridiplantae > Streptophyta > Pinopsida > Pinales > Pinaceae > Pseudotsuga > Pseudotsuga menziesii. Next base: position 10,245 of record LPNX010133289.1, read on the forward strand.
TATTTTATTGTTCAACTGTGTTTGTACCCCAATTTTACTGTACACTCATCCTAGCACGGGGGTGCGGGTGTGAAGCACCCGAAATAAATTTTTGGGATGTTTGTTGGCCAACAGTTTATGAGCCCATGGTATTTTCCCATGGTAATTCCCCTATAAAAGGAAATAATTTCAATATGGTTGTGTCTTGTACTGTAGCATTGTAAAACAATCTCTATGATTATGTGAGCGAGACTATGAGAGAGTGAAGAGGAAGTGTAGTGGGGTTGCTGCAGGTTGTATCCCTTCATTTTAATGGATGGTATAATAATAAAGGATTGACATATTTTGTGTGGATGCAGTGCATCTTGGGTGTGATGAGCGCATTGGATAAGCTCTATGAAAAATCCTTGGCTTCCAACAAGGTATTTTTAATTAAGCGTTTATCTAATAAGATGTCAAAAGGTGGGTCTATTGCTAACCATTTAAATGAATTTAATACTATTACTAGTAAGCTAAGTTCTGCAAAAGTGAACTTTGATGATGAGGTTAGGGCTCTTCTAAACCTGTTCTCATTACCAGAAAGCTAGAATGGCTTGGCCATGGTTGTAAGTAACTATGTCCCTGGTTCAAACACTCTCAAATTTGATGATGTTGTTGGTGTTATTCTTAGCGAGGAAATGCAAAGAAAAAGCACAGGTGAGACATCAAGTAATGCGTTGACCATGAAGAGTAGGGGAAGACAAAGGGAGAGAAGAAGGATCCCAGGTAATCACAGCAAGTCTAGAAAGGGAAGATACAAGTCCAGACTGGGAAATATAAAGTGTTGGAACAGTGGTAAGAGAGGACATCTGAAGAAATACTATAGAGCTCCAAAGAATAAAGGAGACGAGCTGCAGGAGACTACTCAGGAAGCAAATGTAGCAGGTGATGTCTTACATGATGCTTTTATTATTGAATTAGATAATACTAGTGATTATTAGGTAGTAGATTCGAGGGCTTCATGTCATGCTACACCCCATAGTAATTCTTTCATGATTATGTTCTAGATGATTTTGGAAATGTTTTATTAGGGGATGATGAACTATGTCAAATTGTTGGAAGGAGTAAGGTACATATTAAGTTAAATAATGGAAATGAATGGATGCTAAAATATATAAGGCATATTCCTGATATGAAAAGAGATATGATATCAAAAGCGCAGTTGGGAGATAGCGGTTGTTTGTATACGTTTGGAAAAACGTCATGGAAGATCACTAAAGGAGCATTGGTAATAGAAAAAGAAGATAGGATAGGTGTGTTGTATTTATGTCCTCATAATACTAATTATTCTGTCCCTGTAGTTTCCACATAAACAGGTACAACATTATGGCATCATAGGCTTGGCCACATGAGTGAGAAGGGGATGCTGATTCTTCACTCAAAGAAATTGCTTCCAGATCTGAAACAGGCAAGTTTGGAATTCTGTGAGAACCATGTTTATGGAAAACAAAAGAGAGTTAGATTTCTCAGGGTTGGGACGCAAAAGAAGAGTGAAAAGTTAGAGCTTGTGCGTATAGATGTATGGGGACCGTTTCAGGTACAATCTCTTGGGGGCTCTTGTTATTATGTTACTTTTATTGATGATGCAATTAGAAAAACTTAAGTTTATTGCATTAGACATAAATATGTTGTGTTTGCTACTTTTTTTAACTAGAAAGATTTGGTTGAGAATGAGACACGAAAAAGATTGAAATGTCTTGGATCTGATAGTGGAGGTGAATACTGCAGCAAGGAGTTTGATAATTACTGCTCATACCATGGGATTCGTAGAGATAAGACAGTCCCACGAACACTAGAAGAAAATGGTGTGTCAGAAAGGATGAACATAACGATAATGGAGCATGCAAGGTGTATGAGATTGCATGCAGGGTTGCCCTTACAATTTTAGGCTGATGCTATAGATACTGCTATTTATTTAATAAAAAAAGGGCATTTAAGCGCTTTGGTTCATGGGTTTCTAGAGGAGGAATGGACATGTAAAAAGGTAAACTACTCATTAATGAGAACTTTTGGTTGTGAAGCATTTTTCCATATTGATAAAGAAAATAGAACAAAGCTTGAGGCTAAATCCAAGAAATGTACCTTTATTGGATACAAGGTTGATGATTTTGGTTATCGCTTATGGCATTATGAAAATCACAAAATGTTATGTACAAATATCAGTTGTAGGGAAAAAAAGAGGAAAAGGAAAACACAGAGTACACATTGATTGATGAAATCAAAGAAAATGAAGTTCCAAAGGCGCTAGAAAATCAAGAGCAGCAGTAGGTACCTCAAACTCCTGTAAATGTAAGAAGATCTACCAGGATAAGTAAACCCCCTAAACAATTATCTCCTTCATTGTATTATTTATTGATGATTGATTCTGGTGAACCAGAATGTTATGAAGAAGCAATGCAGGTGGAAACTAAAAAGAAGTGGGAGCAAGGCATGGATGAGGAGATGGACTCATTGGTAAGAAACTAGACTTGGGATTTGGTTGAGTTTCTTGCATGAAAAAGAGTATTGCAGAATAAATTGGTTTACAGGTTGAAGGTAGAAGATGGAGGCAATAAGTGGTACAAGGATAGACTTGTTGTAAAGGGGTTTGCACAAAAGAAAGGTATAGACTTTGATGAAATATTTTCTCTTGTTGTTAAAATGACTTCAATTGGGACTATTTTAAGTCTAGTCACTGGTAGAAAATTTTCATCTTGAGCAGTTAGATGTAAAAACAACTTTCTCCATGGGGATTTGGAGGAAGAGATTTATATGAAACAACCATAGGGGTATGAGGTCAAAGGGAAGGATAATTTGGTTTGCAGGTTGAAGAAGAGCTTGTATGGCCTGAAACAAGCTCCAAGACAAAGGTATTGAAGTTTGATAAGTTTATGACAGAATATGGTTATAATAGATGTCATTCTGACCACTGTGCTTATTTCAAGAGGCTAGATAATGGAAGATATATTATCTTGTTATTGTATGTGGATGACATGCTTGTTGCAAGGTCTAACATTCAGGATATAAATGTGCTCAAAAGGAAACTAGTTACATCATTTGTGATGAAGGATTTGGGCATTGCAAAGCAAATTCTTGGTATGAGAATAACAAGAGACGGGAAAAATTGTAACTGACATTGTCTCTAGGTGAGTACATATAAAAGGTGTTGGAGAGTTTTAGAATGCAGAATGAAAAACCAGTTAGTACACCTTTAGCCGTCCATTTCAAACTAAGTAAGGATATGTGTCCCAAGACACAGGAGGAGATGTAATACATGTCCAAGTTCCTTGTTCATCCACAATTAACAGCTTGATGTATTCCATGGTGTGCACAAGATCAAATATTGCACGTGTAGTGGAAGTTGTGAGTAGGTATATGAACAATCTAGGTGAAGATCATTGGATGGTCGTACAATGGATTCTTAGGTATTTGAGAAGTACCACTTCTCATGCATTATGTTTTGGAGTTTCAGACATTGTTCTACAGGGATATGTTGACGCAGATATGGCAGGTGATAAAGACAGCAGGAGGAGCACCACAGGGTATGTTTTTACCGTAGGTGGAATAGCCATGAGTTGGATTTAGAAACTACAAAAGGTTGTTGCACTTTCAACGACGGAATCAGACTATGTTATTGCTACAAAGGCTAGTAAAGAGATGATTTGGTTGTAAAGGTTCACGAAGGAATTGGGTAAGAAGCAGGAGAATAACAGGTTGTACAGTGACATCCATAGTGCCATTCATCTTGCAAAGAACTAATCCTTTCATTTGAAGACTAAACATATACATCTCAAGTACCATTTCTTAAGATATGTTCTGGAAGATTAACTGTTAAAGTTGGAAAGGATACATACTACCTAGAATCCTGCAGACATGTTGACAAAGGTAGTAACGAGAGAGAAACTGAGTTCCTGCTCGGTTTCTGTTGGCCTTCAAGCATGAAGGTGAAGATGAAAAATTTGTCAGGTCCAAGGTTCAGAGCATACTCCAGCAAGTGCAACAACGGTGGAGTTGTTGTGATCAGTCTCCAAGTGGGAGATTGTTGGTTTTGGATCCTAATATTCTTAATTCAGAGATGTTATTGTTCATCCGTGTTTGTACCCCAGTTTTACTGTACACTCATCCCAACAAGGGGGTGTTGGGGAACATCGTCCCCCCGTGGGGGTTCCGAGGAGAAGCCCCCAAAATATTCTTTTGGGATGTTTGTTGGCCAACAGTTTACGTGCCCATGGTATTGGGTGACCTGCGGTATTTTCCCATGGTAATTACCCTATAAAAGGAAATCATTGTAATACGACTGTGTATTTTACTCTATTATTGTAAAACAATCTCTTTGATTGTGTGGAGAGACTATGAGAGAGTGAAGAGGAAGTGCAACGGGGTTGTTGTAGGTTGTATCCCTTCATTTTTTTAGATGGTTTAATAATAAAGGACTGATAATTTTTGTGTGGACGTAGCCCATCTTAGGTGAACCACATTATATTTGTGTCTCTCTTGTAATATGTTTTAATATTTGCATCTTGTTTATTGTTTATTGTTATTGCTATGCGGTCATGTTTTTCTAACATCTCACTATTGGTTATAAGTGTTGTGCACTCCATTAGTGATGAGAAATGCATTAGTTTCCCTCTTTTATATTATATATATTCTTTAGCACGATCACCTAGATGCATTAGGTGGTTATTTCAGGTTACAACACAAGTATTGATACTATCTAAGTTTTTCAAAGAGGAGGAAAAGGTTCCTAAACTATGGGTTTTTAAAGAGTTGTGCATTGATATAATGAAAATTTGGTGTTACTTTGATGGGGCATGTCAAGGGGTAGATAGAGTATGTGTTTTGGGTGGAATACTTTAGTTTTTGGAAAATGACATGTATTAAATTTAAAGCGAATAGTGGTAATGGTTCAAATAACAGGGTTGGGTGTTTGGCTTTGAGAACATTACTCAAGTTAGCAATTAGGGAAGATGAGCATGAGATTTAGGTTTTTGGATATTCGACATCGGTTGTAAACTGGTTGAATGGCTCAAAGCAACTGCAGAATATCAACTTGCATGGCATTGGGAACTTACTAAAGAAATGGGTGAGGACCTTCAACTATTTCAAAATTTGTCATATACTTAGAGAACATAACAAGAGGGAAGATTCATTATCCAAAGAAGGAATCTAATTATTTACAGGTTCTGTTATATATATAAGGAACACAAATGGTGAGAAGAGTGAATAGATTGCAACTCTTGACTATATGTGAAGACTGTAAAAACCTCTTTCTTTAAACTTTGCTACAGGATGAAGTTTAATATTTTTAATATGTTATTACTCATATTTCTGCAAATCATGTGAATATATATATTGTTCTATTATAAGGCACATTATGAGAAATATTTTGTCTGTTGTAATAGATAAAGAAAATCTACAAAGCTTAATAGTTCATTATGAAAAACAAATTGACTATGGATTATGTAAAGATAAAAAATATAGAAGGTTAAATCAGGATAGTGAACTGCTTAGTGCAATGAGCACTTGAAGAATTTATTTCAGTTTTACTTTACTGGTAAATAGAAATGCAACTCATTTTCACAGAAAATAAATAAATAAATAGATTATGCTCATGCCTCAAAAAAAAATTATCCTTAAAAACTCTTTCAATTATGGGTTATTTTTTATGAATTCTAAAATTAAACAACATAATGATAATGTGAAAATGAAGAATTCATGCTAAAAAACAAATTTCTATGAAGTGGAAGATTGGCGTGGTTACTAGCAAAGCTGAAAAAAGGATAAACATATGGTGTCACAGGTGGTTGTCTAGAGCGGGTCGACTGGTTCTGGTAAAATCAGTTATGGAAGCCATCCTTATTTATTGGATGTCACTTGCTTGGATACTAAAAGGCATCTTAAAAAAAGAAAGGAAACTCTGCTTCAGGTTTGTGTGGTCTGGGAAAAATAACCACTCAGTTAATCCATGGGTAAATCGGGAAAGATTAGCACTGCGAAAATCCCACGGAGGCTGGGGATTAAAAGACATAAGCTTTTGGACTTGGTACATCATAAGTATATTGCACTAGAATCAATTTTGGAGTGGTTAAGAAGTCCATCTAGGAGTAGAAAGGGGATCTCCATCATATGGAAAGCAATCTTGTCCTCTCTGTCTCTCATTGAGGAAGGACTGACCTGGAAAATTGGAAATGGTGCACAAGTTTGCATTGAAACTTACATTGTTCTGGGGAGTCAAAATAGACATACCCCCCCACAACTCATTCATCTTCTCCACCTACAGGGGATCCACCACTTAGATTAGATTGCAGACCTGCGTGCCTTTACAATATGGCAACAGGGCTGGAAAAGTACTGCAGATCTGGGTATCCCGAACCTTTTTGCATAAGTATGGAATGGTTATCTTAATTCACTAAGAACCACACATGTCAGACTCATAGATTTGCATGATGAAATAATATGGTCTTCAGCAATGCATGTAATGTACACCCCGAAGTTGGGTTATCAAAAACTTGCCCAAGCAACTCATCCAAAAGCTGAAAAATTATATGGAAATCAAAATTCCCACAAAAGTAAAAAATCTTCATGTGGCACTTTGGCAAAGAAGATCCCAATATGGGAAAGAATGAAGAACATAAAATTTGAAGGGTCGCGTTGGTGTGTTATATGCAAGTAGAGTGAGGAAACAATACCCCACATGTTCATCACCTATCCATTTATAATCCACATCTAGGATGAGATAAAAAAGCAACTGAATTTTACGACATGCTGGATAGGAACATCAATTGAGGAGTCTTGGAAAACTTGGGTCTCAACGACCGATACAACAAGTACTCGGGCTCTTCCTCTACGATTTGGGGGATATGGATTGCTAGGAATAAAACAATATTTTAGGATCTACCTTCTATCCCAGGTCTTACAACGAACCAAAGTATTGACATCCTATCTTACGTTCCACAACAAAAGACACCCCAGCTATAAGAAACATCACCATGGAAACTATAAACAAAAAAAATCCATGGGATTTTTTTGGTGGGGCCTCACAAAACCAAGCTCGTCGTGGGGTTGCAACTCTTTATCTTTCTGAAACACATCACTTTCAAATTCAAATGGGACTTGGCAGTGGGACAAATAACTATGCTGAACTTAAAGCTTTAAACCTCCTACTCTGCTTCACACTTGAAAAGAATTGCACACACCTACATATTTTTAGAGACTCCATGATTGTCATCAATTGGATAAACAAAGTTAAAAAATGTCACAACATCTATCTAAATGCTTTGCTTGCTGAAATTATGAGGCATGTGGAGGATTTTGATTCCTTCTCCCGTTGTCATGTTTGCAAGGAAAGGAACGCTGAAGTGAACCAACTATCAAAGAAGGGTGTGAACATTCCTCATGGCCAATGGAAAATCATTAAACATCAAAATGGCACATTCTATGAGTACTATCATAGACCGTTCATCGAGGGCTTGGCCCGACTCACCACAGAATAATTTTGGAATTGCACAAAACCTTTTTTTTGAAGCGGTAAACTGCAAACTACTAATATTACGGTTGCGATTAGGATAATGGACAACTTGATGTTTGGGTTTTCCTTGGGAACAAGGGTCAAATATCCTCTTTGTATATTTGGTTGTACCTCTCGGAATTTTGGGACCACTTATGGGACAAACTATTTACAAAGCTGAAAAGCTATTATCGTCTGCAAAATGTAAGTTTGATACCTATTAATAAAATTACACTTTTTTCCTTGGAAAAAATGTGAAAATGAAGTAATCTAAATAAATGACGATTTTGGTTTTTTTGACAATTATTGAAGCAATTAGGTAATATAACCTTTGTCCATATTATAATTTTTCATTGTTTCAAATTTATTTTTTATATAAAAATTGATTCAACACCCTCAAAAACCCTTATATAGTCTCAACAAATTATATATACAATTCTAACTAAATTTCGAGTAAAAACATTAAAAAAATAATTAAAAAAAAACAAAAAAATCAATAGTCAATTATTAATACTAATTCTCTCAAAACTTATCATTATAACACAATAATCCAACTCTTAAAAAATCATAAGCTTATCATTAAAATTACCTTACACCATTGATCGATACCGCTCATACTATATTCTTGTCCAAAATAGTCATGTCATAGTATATTTTTGTCAAAAACAAGCAATTACACCATATGCTAAACTCGATTACTATATTATTCTCCAAAACATCCATGGAATTACACTATATGCTAAACTCGATTACTATACTATTGTCCAAAACGACCATGGAATTGCACTATATGCTAAACTCGATTAAATATAATGAATGGAGAATAATTGCAATTTTTTATTTATTGTGTTGAATATGATAGACTTTATTCAACATGTTTTATGCATTAGGAAGAAGATGTATGGTTCCCGCTTGTTAGTCCCTGCCATAGGTAGAGACTATTGCTAGTCCTTGTTGTAGATAGAGATTATTGTTTTGGGTTTTTTCATTATTTTTATCAAAGTACATTTAATATATTAACATGACTAAAGTGCAACTATAGTTTTGGTTTATTTATTTCAATTTCTATATGAATTTCTTTCAAATCTGATCGGTACCATACCATGAAAATTAATATTTAAAAAATTGACAAAAACATATAAAAATACTTTCCAAACATTAATACATGGAAACTTCTGTGAAAGTAAAGCTTTCTTGTATTTTCCCGATTTCATTCCTTTTTTTCTTATTCCATACCAATATCATTTTCCAATTTTTTATATAACATGAATTTTCAGAGCTTTCCTCCTTTTTCTTGATTTCGTTTCTTTTTTATTCTTATTCACTACCAATAGCAACTTCCACCTTTTTTTATATATCAATCTGTCATCTCAAGTGTAATGGAATCTATAAGTTGAATTGAGAATACAACTAGTGAGTTTCTTATGTCAACTTCCAGCTCTTGCTCACAGTTTTGGTTTTCCATTTTGCAGGGATTGACCCCCAAAAAATAGAGTGCCTTACCTATAACTTAGAAGTCCCTAGTGAATGGCTCTCAAACTCATAAAATTTCAATACAATTCCAAAGTCCCCAAATTCAGAATCATCTTCATCGTTCCAAGATACATCTATATGACACCCAAACAATTGTGATGCCATAACAAAGCCATGAGGTATGGTAGTACAAAAGTTTAGTGCACTGCTTGAGGTAGTCCAAAAACATTTGATGTTGAGGCCACAAAGATAAGTGGAAATGAAGGACAATCACTAAATCCAATTTTTATTATTATTATAGTTGTGTATAAGATTGTCATTGTCGTGTGCCAATGTCAATTTTTTATGATAATTAATTTTTTGAGGACATCTGTATTGGTTTTTATGGTGTTGTTTCTAGCTTAGTGTTTTCATTTTTCCTAATTCTGTAATGACTTGCTAAATGATCTTATTCCGCATCAAACACTTTCCTATTAGCAAAGATACTGCCAAATATCTTCTAAACTTGTATGTAAATTTAGCTCATTATGATCCAAAATCTCGATCGATGAAAGAGGATCACTGATCCAAACAAGGTCTATGGAGTAAGCCAATGATTTAAGTACAATTTAAATTTGTTTCTTTTTAAGAATATTGTTGCTTTAAAGAGATATTTTTATTTTCCTCAACCTTCTATTGAATGTGAAATCAATGGAATTTTGATAAAAATTTGTGGGGACAACCAATTAGTGGTCAAGTTAGGAGTTCATGCAATTGAATATACATGAATGAGAAGGATTTGAGAAAGGACAACATATTCACTTAAAAATAACTCCATCACAATCAACACTGTTGATTTGTGTGGAGACCCACATACTTGCACATGGAAACTTGGAAAGCACCTAAAAATCCTAGTGTCATTATCTGTGATGCATGGGAGGTGTGAACGCTGGTGGAATTGTGTGCCAAATAAGTTGTGGAATGTTGTCAATTGTTGGTATGAGTGTCTGCTTATTGGAAACTATTAGTGGAGTTGCACTCATGGTGAAGTGAAGGATACGACTGTGACTGGTGCTATAACAACCTCGTATGTTGCATGTTGTGGGTTAGATGCAAAAGGAGGCCACCATGCATAAAATTATTTGGTATAAAACAAGTAGATCCAGACAAACTATTTGGTATAAAACAATTGCAAGGATTGTGAATACTATTAAGATTGTTAGCAATCTATATGATTTTAATTACTTAAAGTTCTGAATATCCAAGATTAATTTATATTTATTGTGGCATTAAGTGCTTTTGTATATGTGTAATTTTGTTACAAATCCCTGTTTATTGTGGCATTAAGTGCTTTTTGTATATGTGTGATTTTGAAAACAATGTTTTCAACCCATTTGGTGAAGCAATCAAATCACATAGAAGTCAAAATGCCCAAGACTTCATCAAAATTGGGTTGAGATCGTCATTTTCCTTATTATTCTTCATAGTTTGAAATTTGTAAAATTTGTCCATGATGCACTTAGACAATAGAATTTTGATCCTTTTGTAAATACAAAGCTTGTGGCAATTGCTATTTTAACTATTATTACATTCATCTTTATATGGAGTAGGCAGCCGATCACACAAATAGATTAAAAAAATCTTGTTCAAAAGATAATTGGAGATAAATCTATAGTGTTTTGGAGTGCACCAAATGCAATTGTGAAATCAAAATTTGTTTATTTAATGTAATTTTAGCGTATTTGAAATAAAAAAACTGTAACAGTAAGTAGAACCATACACTTATGGCAGGGATGTTTAAATCTATGAAGCTTTATAAAGATAGATCCCACTGAAACTTATGGAGCGGTTGCAACTTCTTTATAACATAATATATGTGTTGGGGAGTTTGTACTTTGAATCACTCTTGATATTTTTCTTGGAGGTTCCCATATCTTATTACGTTTCTTAAATTATATGTTTGTTATGAAATAATATACAATTTAATCAAACTCGCTTTTGAAATTATTAGGCAATATATTTATATGATTAACAAAGTATTATATTTTTATTAAAGTGTATTATGATTCATTATTTTCAAATGTTTATTTATTATGTTTTTATTAAAGTGTATATTGATTTATTATTTTTAAATTTTATTTTGTATGATTTATTTTTATATTTGTTATAAAAAAAACATAGTTATCTAAAAATTAGACCATTTGAAACTGATAACCATTTTTTTTGGGTGGAAATTAGATATTTTTCATTTTGTAAAATTAGAATTTAACTGTGCTTTAATCTTGATTTTGATGGTAAAAATGGATTCAACAACTTTAAAAACCCACTGAACGCCCAAAATTCCAGAACTTGACAGTTGTAACCTAGATTTTGGAAAATTCTGGCTGAATATTTTCAAAATTATCTCAGAAAATTCTATCTATTCTAACCCAGATCGTAGAATTTTTAGATAACGTGTATAAAACAAATTCTAAAACTTCGTGGGATGAAAAAAATTGTCATTTTTGTAATAAAAGAAATGTTGAAAATAAAAATAACTTTAAATCGTAATTTCATTGTTATAATATTGAACTTTAACTTTTTAACTCATTAACAACTATGATAATTTAGAAATGATTTTTTTTAGAAAAAATCTTATATTCACATAAACTTAATTATAATAAAAAATAAACTTAATTATAATCAAAATATATATTAGAATTCAACTCCTAGTTCCTATTGGATAATAATTGATGATGAATCTCATCTTTCCAAAAAGCAATAAACCAACAAATAAAACTACTTTCTTACCCAAATACATACTTGTACATTAATTTCTAAAACACAAATAAATAAAAAATAGTCTATGCTTTTACACGAACTTCTAATTTTCATATAAAAAATAGTCTATGCTTTTACACGAACTTCTAATTTTCATCCAAATTTTTATATGAGCTGCTCGCAACACTTGTCTATCATTTTGAATCAATAAATTCCACGAACTTCTAATTTTCATCCAAATTTTTACATTAGCTGCTCGCAACACTTATCTATCATTTTGAATCAATAAATTCCATTTCTATAATACATTGAGTGGACAAAATGAAAAAGAGCGAATACATATATTGACTTGACAATCTCTATAAAACACTGAGTGGACAAAATGAAAAAGAGCCCATACATATATTGACTTGACTTTATTAGGTAAAACATTAGTGTTTGTAATATGGAAAAGGGTGGAGTATTAAGAAATCTCTTTGATAACAATTACAATAACATTGAAAAGAAAAGTTTAATATGCATTTTTTAAATGAAAAATGAAGTGTATAGATTTTTAGTTAAAATCAATTTTATTAATTGGATCAAAAGTAAAGAGGTGCTTACAATTAATTTAGTATGGGGGAGATGTTACCACGTAATGTAATGTTTCTATGTTGGATTATAACTTATCAAAAATAAAAAGTAATTAACAAATTCTTGTCAGCCAAAAAAAAAACAACTATCATAGATCCATCTTAAACCTAGATCTCTTAAGCACCGAAAGGGATCCAATTTCTCGAGGTGTACGCATTTTCTTAATATGTAAAGAATATAAGCCTTAAAAAATTTACACCTCATGAAATTGGATCCCTCCCAGTGCTTAATAGATCCAGGTTTAAGATGGATTATATTGATTTATATAAATTTGTGTTCTTAACTTTTAATGTGCTTGTTTGAATTGAAGATTAAAATGTTGAAATGTTGAGTCTCAATAACAATGAAATATATATTCTTTAAACTCAATGTCTACATTTTAAATAAAGAAAAACAAAGCATTTATTATAATAATTTTATAATTAATTAAATTGCAATTAAGGATAGTATATGATTTAATCTATAGTATTGACGCAAGATGTTATTAAAAAAATGCATGACTTCGTTGTAGGTAGTCTCAGTGATGATCACAAAGGATATTGGATTTCTTACGAATACTATCTGGGTTGAAACCTACTTTTGGTTTAAAGTAAGAATTAAGATTGATATAACTAATTACAAACTTGTCTTCCTTAGATATAAGAAAACATGTTAACGACCCAAGACCCAAAAACATATAGTAAAAGGAGATGTATGCCCTTTATAAACCATCGAAAAAGCATTTCAAATAACTTAATTTTCCGTAAATAACAATGATGAGTTAACACACATTCACAACATTTTCCTTAAATTACAATAATGAGTTAGCACACATTCAAAGCATAGTAACCATTAATAATTATCCTTACCATCAATTCAAAAATAAATTATCATATATTTTATCATTTAAAAAAATTTTAAAAAAATAAAAATAAAAAATATATGAGCTCATTGCGCTGAGAGGAGCTCATGAAGGAGATCTTGTAAAGTTTCTCATGAGGGAGATCTTGTAACGTTTGTCCATATTAGATGTTGTAACATTTGTTATTAACAAAATAATAAAAAATAAAATTTTAATTATCCGCCAAAATAAATGTCGGCGACAAAAACAACCAAATATGGAGGAGATGTTGTAATGTTCTTACTTAACAAAACAATAAAAAATAAAAAAAATTACTTATCCGCCAAAAAAATGTCGACCACAAAAACAACACAATTTTAAAACCATGAGCAAGGCCTTCCTAAAAACCCATGGTTTTATTGTACATAGTTTGGGAGGGCCTTGCAAATGGTTTTAAAACCATGTGCAAGGCCTCCTAAACAACCCATGGTTTTATTGTACATGGTTTAGGAGGGCCTTGCAAATGGTTTTAAGACCATGTGAAAGACCTCCTAAACAACCCATGGTTTTAGGAGGGCCTTGAACATGGTTTTAAAACTATATATGGGGAGATGTTGTAATGTTTGTTCCTAAAAAATAAAAAATAAATATTATATGTGGGCCATAAATAATATTAAATATTAATAATTAAAATATTATATGTCAACCTCAAATAAAAAGATGCGTCTTTTAGTTTGAATCAAATCAATGGCTATATATAGGACACACCAAAGTTAACAGCTCCTTGAGTAGAATACTTAAGAAGAGATTTGCACCTCAAGAGATTTCATCCCTCTCGACGCTTGATAGAGCCTAGGATTTGGATCTATGCTAGTTATTTTGTAACTCTATGCTCTTCTCACATTTATGAATCCCAATACACATCAGGTACATGCAATATAACATCAAATTATAAACAAAGCAGTATATATATATATATATATATATTAACATCAAAGTATAACCTGTTTTGTTTTCATTCTTTTAAATAATAAGATATTAAAACTTCAACATGAACTTAAGCTTGTTCGGCAACTTTTTTATGTGAATGTTGAGTAAATTATATTATTATTCATTTTTATAATGTTTTTTATTTATTATTATTATTATTGGAAAAGATATTTGTTCGTCCTTTAGACTTACCCTAACGTATGGGGACAACAACATTAGTCGCACATATGATGGAAGAATCACCAATATAGCATTAACTAATTGATCGAGTTCGTGCTAAAAGAGCTTAGGGAAATTATTAGAAATACAAAGCTAAAGCCTCCAACATTACTTGGAGAGCCAAAGAATGGATGAAATAACAAAGCCACCAATAAAGTCCAAGAACTAATTAGCAAATGGAATGACCGTCTCTCAAGCGATCGTGCATACAACTTAATGGCTCCACATTGTTTTTTATATGTAATATGTGACAAGCACATTATATATGGAATATGTGAACATCATAGTAGCATAATTTGATTGTTTTTTTTTTAACGAAAATATGGAGAGAATTCGAAAATTGTTCAAAAATGGGTATAATATGGATATAGTAAATTTACATATATATATTTTTACATATTTTAGAATAAGAATTATTTAAATTTTATTATTTTATTTTTAATTTTTTCCCGTGCATAATTGGTTTAAGGTTAGTTCTACATTTTAAAACTTTAAAGCTTTAAAAATTATAATATATATTTTGTTTTATATTTTAATTCTAAATATCAAATATTTGATTAATTTTTATATTAGGTTTATTTTATAATATAAATATAAAGTTTAGTAACTAGTTATAATTTTTTTTTTTACAGAAACGGTTATAGATTAGATTATAAAGGCAGTGAACAAACCACTGATAGGATTAGAGAAATTCAGGTTTATAAAAGCCAGAGTTGATTTTACCAACAATTTCAAATCGACCAAGTTCAAACAACCACTGACATAATCTAGCATAAATAGACTGACTTGAAGGGTAAACATTATGAAATCCTAAATTTGTTGTTGTAGGCGCATTGGTTTTGTATCCCGACTGTTGCTTCTTTCTCTTGCACAAATTGCCAGTTTGTTTAGGGAGGAAGAGCTGGACAAACATGATTATTAACATAGAGATCACTAATGTGTAATGCAATCGCCTTATTTGCTTCTTGATTCGCCTTGAAATTCAGCTCACAGAGAATATGAGCAAATTCAAGATGTCGAAATGATCTTGAGATGGATTGAATTCTTTTGATCAGTCTGGATAACCTTAAGTTTTTAGAATGAATTGTGCCATTCATGGCCTGGATTATTAATCGAGAATCTCCTATCACAATAGCTTCATCAATCCCCAAAGTTTCCAACTGCTTAAGTCCTTGCCAGAGACCATAAGCTTATGCCATGTTATTTGTGTCAATTCCTATATTCCAATAATATTCAAGTTCATTGTTCCCTTCGGGGTAAATGATGACCCCTCCTTCTCCAGCTACCCCCAGATTCCCTTTCGAAGATCCATCAAAGAAGAGTTTGAAGAGTTTCCTCTCCTTCATCCAAATTTCAAACTGAAAATGATCCATTCTTATTTCCCATACTTCCAACTGTTTTCTAGCCATTGTTGTGTCTAGATCAAAGATGTTGAAGGATTGCAACCAATTTGATTCTTCAGGAAAGAGGTCAGTCTTATTCTTAAGTAACAAAGTTTCTCTAAGAGATTCTCCCAATAGAGCTTGAATTTTAGATGCAATTTGTTCTAGGTAATGAGCCTTGTCTTTGAAAATTCATTGATTACGCTCGTTCCAGATAAGCCAAAAAAATTATTGGGAGAGTTAACCAGCAGGTTTTAAGACCTGCATTTTTATCAAAATTTCCTTGATACAATATATCCCAATTCAAAAAATCCTGATGAATATTCCCTGGTAGTTCTAAATTGCCAAACCATGGACATACCAAAAGTTCCCAAAGATTTTGGGCAAAGGAATAGTTGAAAAACAGATGCTGAATGGTTTCTTTACTTATGTTATAGAGCGGGCAGAGAAACGGTCTTGCAAATCCTGTTCTTTCAGGGTTCTCTCCTGTTAGAATGTTTCCATGCACTAAAGTCCAGATATACATGTCGATTTTTGGTAAACTTTTTAAATTCCATATTCTTTTCCAAATCAAAGGATTGCTAGGAACATTTGGAAATGCAGAGAAAATATTATAACCTTGAGCAGAGGTGTACTTCCCATATCAAGATCCCCATCTGTGCTTATCTTTAACTCCTCTTGCCAATGGGGCTAACCCTGTTAGATGGGAGAGGAATATTCTCTTTTCATCTTCAAGCTCTTTCGGGCAGTCAGGTAGAGACCAACAAACCCAACGATGAGGCAGAGTCGGATCCCATCTAGAAATATCCCAAAGATAGAATAAATCTTAGTTATCGATCCAATTGTTAAAATTGTTGAGAACTGGAATAGAAGATAGGAACAACTTACCCAGGATGGCATCCTACCAAATTCTCACCTACTTACCGTTACACGGAATCTAAAAAAGCTCTTCTTTTAATCGGGGCAAGGATTTCTTGCAAAGAGTGAATATAGGGGAGCCTTGCCTAACCATAGGTTCAGAGTCCAGACACCGTAACCTTGATCCAGAAAAGTATTTGTGTCTGAGCACCTGACTACTCTAGGAAAGGTTCTTTCCAATCATATTCCAAAGAAGTTTTGCTCCCATGGCCAAATTTTGGTATTTTAAATCTCTAACTTGAAGACCACCTTCCAACCACCGCAATTTAACTTTTTCCAGCTAATTAGAGCAAATTTCTTTCCTCCTTTATTTTTCCCTCCTTGGCAGAGGAAGGATCTCAGTAAACCTTTGGTAATGGCGAGAATTCCAATTGGAGCCACCATAATGGAGCATTGGTACAGAGGGAAGCTATTTAATATAGACTTTATCAGAATCAACTTCCCTGCTAAGTTTATCCAAACCACTCCCCAGGCCAGGATTTTTTTCTTGATTTTTTCAATCAGAGGGCTTCGGCATGATGTATTTGGCTTGCTTTTGAACATTGGGACACCCAAATATTTAAAAGAGTCCCAAATAGCTACTCCCTCAATTCCTAAAATATGAGAAATATCAGACATCTCCCTTGGATTTATATTCCATCTATAAACCGAGCTCTTTCTTAAATCCAATTTGCTTCTAGATGCTTGATAGTAGGAGTCCAAAATAGACTTGAACCTTCTCGCTATATGACGGGTGGTGCCTCCCAGCAAAATAGTGTCGTTTGCAAACTGTGTGTGATTGATGTATTTAGTTCCATGAGCCATTCTGATGCCAATTAAGTCTTGGTCCTTCCTAGCTTGATTGAGTTGAAGACTAAGCATCGAAGCTTGGACTGCATAAAGCAAGGGAAAAAGCAGGGAGCCTTACCTAAGTCCTCGAGAGGCTTGAAAGAATTTTGTTTCTCTTCCATTGACGAGCAGATCTATCCATGGATCACTTATACAGGCTTTGACCCAACGAATAAAGCTATGATCAAACCCCAACCTCAACATCACATGAAATATAAAGGAGTGGCAAACTCTGTCAAAAGCATTAGCTAAGTCTATTTTTACCACCATACCTCTTTCACGGTTCTTTAGGCTGGATTGGATTGCCTCTTGTACCATAATGATATTGTCCTCAATTTTCCTGCCCTTGATGAAACCTCCTTGATTCTATGGAATGATACGAGGCAGGATGGCTTTTAATCTCTTAGCCATAATTTTAGTGATTATTTTGTATCTGATATTACATAATGAGATGGGTCGAAATCTGTCAAAATAAACTACATCTTTCTATTTGTGGATTAGATCTAGAAAGGATGAATTTGTGCTACCCCCGATATTTTCATAATGCTGAGATTTTAACACCATTTTATGCAAATCCTTATGAACAATTTCCCAACAAACCTTAATGAACCTTGCACTAAATCCGTCCGGGCCTGGTGCTTTGTCTTATTCCATGTTCTCCACTGTAGACTTTAGTTCTTCTAAAGTGATCCTTTGAATAAGACTATTATTATCCTTTCTCTTGACCAACCTAGGAACTAAATCCAGAAGTGCAGAATTTGGCGGATTAGAGACAGGGTCTGCAGTATAGATAACACTAAAGTGATGAGATGCTTCCTCGTTTATTTTATCAAAATATGTGAAAACATGGAATACTGGTGAACCTGTAATGAAAGCTGGGATTTGGATCTAATTTGAGTAGGCAACGATTTGTATTTGACCCACAATTTGAGAGATCTTTTAATTCTTCTCAGTTTTTCTTCCCAAACGTAAAAAGAACCCAAGACAGGAGTTGACCAAGTTTCAGTTATAAGTCCCATAAAATGTTTATGAGAGGCCCATAGAGGACTAAAGCGAAAAGGGATAGGACCAAGATTTTGTTCTTTTTTTACCTCTAATAGGATTGGCTTGTGATTTGAACCCCCAAAAGGCAGGATTTTGGAGGAGGAATTAAATCCAAGGAGGAAAAAGGAGTCTTGAATTAGGAATCTATCAAGTTTGGCAGCTATATGCCCTGGGACCAACCTCTTGTTAGTCCAGGTAAACTTTCCCTTTGATGGGACGACATCAAAAAGTTCCCAGTCTAAGATAAGCTCGTCAACTTGTTCCTTATGGGATCTCTCACCAAAGATCCTCCTCTTTTTTTTTTATCTTGATTTAGAATATCATTTAGATTGTTGGCTAGAATGATATTGTCCAACGAGGAATTGCTCCTTACTTCCCTCAATTGAATCCAACAATCTTTCTTTTTCTAGCAAAAAGGGTAGAGATGTAAATATTAAAGTGACTTACCTAGGTATTAGAGACTTTATGCAACATCTTAGTGAAAATCAAATGAGTGTAGTGCTTGGATTCAATCAAATTAAACTTCTGAGCATCTCATAATGTTCCAATTCCTCCAGAGGCTCCCCTAGAGCTGACTGCGAGACCTCCATATTTACTCCAAAACTTTTCACTTAGATGGAGAAATGATTCTTTCTCCATCTTTTTCTCCTGTATCAGTAAAAGTTCTAGTTGGGATATTCGTATTAAATATTTCATATCGTATTCCTTAACTTTACTTCCTAGACCTCTGCAGCTCCAGGAGAGAACCTTCATTACTTACTGTTGGTAGATGAGGAAATCCCTTTATGGGATTTCCCTTGGTGACGAGTATTCCTAGGATTACAAAGGAGCTTTTCCAAGCTTTTCTGAGAAACTTGAAGCTTGTCCTTGTACGGGGCTTGATCCCTTACTTCTTTAGACAATTTCCTTCCTCTTTCTTTTTTCTTACCAAGTGTAACCATCTCTATTTCCCCTTCATCTTCTTCCCCTTCGTCAGAGTCAGTTTCCTCTTATGTATTCTCCTTAATTCCTCCTTCCTTTTCCCCCACTGCCCCTGGATCTGAATTAGTCAATGGGACGAATTCATTCTCATATTGGTTGCTTAGGATGACTTCTTTTTCTTGTTCTTTTCTTACATCATTGTTAGTTTCCTCTATATTGACCATTGATCCAAAACTATTCTCGTTGACCTTCTGAAGTGCAGGATTTACTTTTGGAGAGGATTTCCCCGACACATTCTTTTTCATCTTTTTTCTTGACGCTTTCCCACCCTTTAGATTCAACTTGGTTTTCTTTACTTCTTGATACCGTTCTCCCTTGTCTTGATGAGCTTCATGTTTCTGAGGGCAGTATGTAGAAAATGTTCGTATTCATGACACCCTTTGCACTTGAAAGGCAGCTGTTCACAATCCAGATTTTGAAAATGATACTTGAGTCCAACTATAAGCTTGATAGCCTCAGGTAAACGGACTTCAATATCCACCTCCACATAGATGCGAGCGCAGGCATACTAGTCTTTAGGACTTTCCATGTCAATAAATCTTCCCAAGGTGTTTTCGTTCGACTTTAGCGATTCTGGATTCCAGCAATGCATTGGCAGGGTTGGTATCATAGCCTAGATTGGGACGACTTTAGGAATATATGCCCCAAGATCAAAATCCGACGTCCATCTGTTCAGATAGAGACCTTGCGGCCCCATGAAATAAGGACCGTTTCGAAAGATTAAATCCTTATCTTCCTTCGATTCAAAGTCAAACAAAAAATAACCTTGCCTCACTAAGTATGAAGCTACATTTTAGGAGATCAGAGGCCTCCTGTTCCTCTGAACCCATCTCTCAGTGGATTTCGAGGACGACCATAGGCCAGTGAACTGCCCTATTAGAGAAAAATCTACTAATGAAAGAGAAACCCGGATGGTATCCTCCAACGGTAGGGCTACAAAGGGAATATCTTTGATTTGCTTGACAAACTTCTAAGGGGGCTCCATTGGATACCTTCTTACTATGTGAAGAAACTAATCGTGTGAAGTCGTCTACTTCAACGGGGATCGATGAAGAGGGCCCCTATCCACCTTCAACAGGATCCACTGGGAAGGGCGTTGACTACGCACAGTTCAATATGTTAGACAGTCTGATGGCAGAGTCAACTCCTCACCCATCCTATTCAACGCCAACGTCAGGCGGATGGCCCAGCGATCGGTAGGATAGATACCTGGTGCGTATGGTCACAGTCAGCCTCGAACGTATCGTTCCTTGCGATCAAATTCCAGTAGGATTGAAGAGTTTTTTAAAATGATAACATGTTGCTTGACGAGCACAAACATTAGTAACTAGTTATAATTTTAGATATTAGATTCTAGTTATTATAATATTTTTTGGAATATATTATTGGAATTTGGTTTTATTGTTTTATAATTTAATTTTGGAATTTTAATTATTTGATATTTTTATAAATAAATTTATAAATACATTATTAGATTTAAATGTTTTAAGATTTATATTTCAAATGAAAAATAAATGTTACATGTAAGCAAGGTAGGAATTTGGAAAAATTATCCTATTTCTTGGAGACTATATAGATGTTTTAATGTTTTCTTTGTTTATTTTTGTGATGGGAAGTATAAAATATAGACTGTATTTGACAAGCAAAATGGCCCATGACAAGGCATTTTTCTCGACAAATTCCAATACTGCATGCAAATATTGAATGGTTTATGTATATTTTAAATTTTATAAAATTTGAAAGATAAGCTGTTTAAATCTATAAGCAACCTACTCTCGTATTTTTTCTGTATTAGATTTTTTCTTTACGTATTTTTTTCCGTATCGAATCATATTTGAATTCATATTCATACTCGAATTATGCTACTATGATGACAAGGAATAACATCGAAGATATCCTACAAGGTGATATCTTCGAGGTTCCCACAATGGGGGATCTTAATGATCAATATTTTTCATAATGACTTCCAAAAAATGAGAGAATGGGAAAGGGAAGGAACATAGAAAGCATTTAATCACCTCCCCATCTCTCAAATATTTGAATATAAAGTGGAGGGTGGACAATGCCCTTGTCTTTTTTCCCTTAATTTTTATTCATTAAAACTAGGTTTACATTTCCCTTAAATTTTATTCATTAAAACTAAGGTCACACGAGTGGCTTAATTAAACTACTTCACTTATTATGATTCTTAAGGGATAACTCCCCTTCTTTAAGAGTGAATTTTGCATTTGCCTTGCAATTTGCATCAGAATTGAAAACGTAGTTTATCTAGATAAAGGATTTTTGTTGGAAGTTTTTTGCTAGGGTGACATCTCATCTTGGAATTTGAGTGACTTGCAACTTAAATAGTCGTTTCCTTAGCATCGAATTATCGATAAAAAAAGGGGAGTTTCAATGATAAATACCTCACTAATAAAGCAATCAACCAACCATTAAGACATTACTAAGCTGTGAGGGTCTTTGCCTCATTATTTGTGGCATGCCCTATACTCCATGTAAAGTCAATATCATTTTGTCCTTCATAATTAAGAATGATACCCCTAACAAACATGTAAAATATATTCACTACATAAGCACGTTCTAATAGAGTGTGTATTATATGTTTTTATCCAAAATGGCCTAGAAAATTCCATTTTCATCGGAATCTCTTAGAACCCTTGGGGGTTTGGAGGAACTATGCCTTGGAACTTTGACCTGTGGAACTATGCTGAGCATCAAAATGTATGTCAACTTTCCTACATTGAACTTCATTGGTAAAGAGGTTATTTTGGATCATTTTTATATGTTTTGGAAGAACAAAAGAAACCAAATTTCCAATAATAGTTGAGACATATGCTTCCATCTATGAAATTTCCAATAATGAAACCCCCCCCAAATTTTTTTTAATAAAAATTAGATATAAAAAAAATATGAATGGCAATATTAGATAGTACACCTATAAATATTTATGCTTTACAAGTCATTTGCTCAATGTAGTGTCCCCATCCATCATTCTAACTACAGGAGGGGGTAGTTACGAATTTCATGTTTTTAAATTTTGCTTCATGGGCCATTGTTCGAATTCATAACTAATTTAATCCACACATGAGAACCATAAACTAAGAAATGCATGTGTAATTACATGAATATAAAACACATTGGAATTAAAAATATACTTCACACACACCATGCATGAATCATCATATTCATAACATGAAGTAAATATAATCATTTCACATTCATAGACAAAGATAATACTTATATTTTAATAGACGGAGATCATCCAAACAATTAGCCGTGTAAGAGAAAGTTTCCACCCAACCATAAGTATCAACTATAGTTACCACCCCAATATGAGCTATGAGGATACCATGGTGAAGGAAACACCTACATGCTTTTCTCTCTTAACCCAAAAACCCATTTTCTCTTGTGCTTAGCCAAACTACTCACCACTAAGCACTACATACATCTCACAAAACCATCCAAACCATGTAATTCTCTTCCACTGCCCCACACAACACAAGGAAGGGATACTCTTTCTCTGCTTAGTACTACCTCAGAGTACCCAACCCTTAAAGTGCTCTTCATGTATGCATAAAGAGTCAAACCTATTGTATGATATCAGAGAACCTCCTATAACATCAATTCATGGATTCCCAAGCATCACAAAGTAGCAAATAAACAATGGGTAAAGGTTCTTATCTTTCCCAACCTCTATGCTCACCTACAACCATCCTCTTTTGTCTAATGTATGCAATTTCCTCTCCATGATGCTAATTTCTGGTTAATCTCATAGTCTGGTAATTGGCTAGTGAGAAAATGACATGAAGGCTACATAGTGTATTAATCTACATGGAAAATGAGTGATAGACCCCAATGGAGATGAGAGGATTGGTTAAAATACAACTAACATTACTTCTATCCATATAAGGAAGGACTCTTACAATTGTCATAGAAGTGTATTCATCCCATGCTTCCATAACTACATGAGAAGACTTTTCCACCAACCTCACACATGCATCCAATGATTGGATTTAATAAGTCAAAAAGAAGTAGCTCATTTGAGGCACATGACAACAAATGGATGGTTTCTAAGGGTAACACTTGGCAAAAGAGGATTTAATCTTCCAAAGCATCCCCTTTCCTCTAACTTTCCAGTGGAATCATAGCCCCTCTAGTGCTCTTTACTCATCCATCTTAGAGCAATTTATAATTTCCAACATAATATTTACATATATTTTGATTCATCATGACAAGCGAACTACATGGCCCATATGGAAATATTTACATTATCCATGCCTAGCCATTCGCTAGTCAAGCCTTAGCCTTGAGCTTCGCACTAGGAATCCATACTAGCATATTTACATAATTTACATAATCTAATTATTTAATATGTTCCAAGGGTCAAAAGTGGAGGTATTACACTCAACCAATCAACTAAATTAGTTTATAATAATAAAATATTGATATTAAAACGTTGTTGTGGCCACACCATACAAATAGTAATAGAGATAAAGGAGGCTTTCTTGGGGCAAAACATTTAGAAAGTGTGCGAATTTCAAAATTAAGTCCTACAAACAGAACTATTCTATCTTGCACAAAATTGTACTAGAAATACCTACAAGTGTAAATCCCAAGAAATTACCTTAATAACAAAACTATCTTGCAAAACATAGTTGAATTTAGAATTAGAAAAAAGTCATGCCCACTATGGACTATTAGGAAAAATAAAACACATAATAATAATAAGAAGAAAGAAAACACAATAAAGAACAAGGTTTTTACCATGGAAACAGAAAACCAAGAAAACCACCAACAATAGATCTTTTACCCTTGACAACTCCAACACAAGCATGGCCAATCTTTCCATCACTAACCACTTTAGGCCAACAACTGCCAATTTAGGAAATTTACAATGGATTCTCTCAAGCCCTTAAGTAGGATTCATCACATGCAATACCATGGGAAAATATCATGGGACATCCAAAACCATACGCACTCTTTTACCAAGTATCTAGGAATACAACATGCCCCCCTTCTTCAATCTACCAAATTCTACCTCTAGAATTTCCATAGGTGACTCACCGAGCCAAGGACATGCATGCCTAACTAGGTCTTATAGGTGTATGCCCATTTACATTGTGGTTAAATTACAACTCCATAAAAGATTACAATAAAGTGATTTGGTCACTTCTTCATCCAAATCTTCTTCTATGTGCTCATCGTCAATTTTACCATGCCTTCTAGTTGTAATTTATCATGGTTCACATACCCATGAACCATCTCAATGCAACCAATGATAGCTTCCAAGACATTTACATTTTTCTTCAACCTCGATCTGATACCAATTGTTAGGAAATAAAATGCAAAAATACATATAATAAAAAGGCACACACAATGAAGAATAAGATTT
This sequence comes from Pseudotsuga menziesii, assembly GCA_001517045.1. Lineage (NCBI taxonomy): Eukaryota > Viridiplantae > Streptophyta > Pinopsida > Pinales > Pinaceae > Pseudotsuga > Pseudotsuga menziesii. Next base: position 35,168 of record LPNX010133289.1, read on the forward strand.
TTATTGTGGAAACCCAAAACTAGGAAAACCACCAACAATAGATCTACTACCCTTGAAAAAATTTGGCCAAGGCATGGTCAATTTGGCTAGCACTGACCACTTTAGGACAATAACGACCAACTTAGGCAATTTACAATGGAGTCACTCAGGCCCTTAAGTAGGATTCATCACATGCAATACTATGGGAAAATACCATGGGACACCCAAAACCATGGGCCCGTAGACTTGTATTTGACTTTTTTTCCCGAGTCAAGTTTAACCTAACGTGGAATTCATGATTGGTTTATGTGCATAATTTGAGCTCCTCTTCCACAAGTTCCATTTATAACTTTCTAGGGTCTTTTTGTAACATTTATTCTTCCTTTTCAAAATCTAGAGCAAACCCAATTGACAACTTTCGATTCAAAACCGTTGACTGAGAAATCCTAGCAAGGCCTAAAACCAATTCATAGAACATGATACTATCAACTTTAAGTTGCTTAATTTGTGCTTTACATCAAATCACAATCTCTAATAACTCTACATGACCAATGTTTTGATCTTCATCTTGGACAAAAACTGTCCCCTTTATATGGAAAATGGCTACCTAGTTATATTCTAAAAGTCTCTTATAACTCCACAAAGCTTGTTGTAGAACCTAAGATTCACAAGAAAACAAATGCTAGGGGTGGGTATGTTCTTCCATGTTCGATTTCCTCTAGTATTTGCTAAGGGAAAAGATTGATGCATTGCCAATCCACATATAAAACTCCAATAACACAGTAAAGGGCCCAAGTTCGGCATGAAACAAAGATCATAACCACACCAAAGCCTAGTTTACAGCCTTATCAGTCCTCTTTAAACTTAACAAAGCAATTTGTACAAGAATCGAGATGGAAACATGTCTACCAAAATTCCTCTCTAAGGTAAACAAGCTAAACCTGGGATGGATCCATGAAGATGGGTAGCACTTTTTGGCCAAAAGTGATGGTGAAAATTCAAATTTTTACTCATTTATTAAATCAAAGCTCTCAAAACTGATATATGTCTTGTAAATTTCAACGTGCAACAAAAAACAAATTGTAGGAAGTTATGTCATCTTTCCACCTATATATATTTTTAAGATAATAATATTTATATAATATGCCAAAATTGCATTTGATAATCATGGTTTGTTCTTGTAAATTTCAAAAAAAGTTAACAAGTGGGTTGTGTGAACGTAAAATAACACACACATGCTAAATGCACTGGGGCACACATTTTTTAATTTATGTTGGAAAATTATATATATTTTTTAATTTTTGAAACTAACTGTTGAAATTCTAATCGCATTTCATACACATGTGTGTTCATTTAATTTTTTTTTATTTGTTACAAAAATCGAAAAACAATAAATACCCTTTTGAAGAGGGCACGTTGGTTTAGGGCATTATAGTTTTTGAAAATTTTCGGTTGTGTACTTTTTATGTTGTTGATTTTTCTATACATTGATTCAACGTTGTGGACATGGTTTTATAAGTGTAAGTTTGAAAAGAAAATTAAAAAAAAATTGTCCTATAAACTCAAAAACCCATAAATTATATGCCAATGAATAGATGATTCGTTAACAAATCCATCAGTATGAAGTCCGCCACCTAAAGTGCATCCTAGGATAGGATTTGGGCCTAGAAAAGAGGCCAGTAAAATTAAATTCATAGAAAAAGAGAACCCCTTGATCGAAGTTTCACACGCATTTTTTAAATACCTTGATCGAGGGTTTAGTTGTGGTTAAGCCAAAAGCTCGATCGAGGGTTTAGCTGTGGTTAAGCCAAAAGCTCGATCGATCTAATAGTTTGATTGAGCTATTTAATCAATAAAAAAAGTTTAAATTTATATGTAAAAAAATAATATTAACTCAAATAGCTCAATCGAGCTATTAGGCTTCGAGCTATTTGAATTAATATTATTTTCTCCATATAAAAATCAATTTTTTTTAATGATTGTTATATATATTTTTATTTTGTTTTAACATTAAATAACATAATTTTAACAACTATAGCTATTTCAAATAGGTTTGAATCCATGCTTAATGTGATTAATGGCATGTGGTATGCCATCACATCAAATACCATGAGCAAATTTACCATGGGTTACCAAACCCAAGTAGTAATTTTTTTCATGTGGTTTGGGCATAAATTTGCCCATGGTATTTGATGTGATGTGATACCATGGGCAAATTTACCATGGGCTACCAAAACCATGGATCATAAATCAAGTTAGAGTTATTCAAAAATAATTGAAATATGTTAGTATTATGTATTATTAATATGAATATAGTTAAAGATTTGTCTTTCTTACTATGAGTAGGGATCATAAATCAAGTTAGAGTGATTCAAAAATAATTGAAATATGTTAATATTATGTATTATTAATATGAATACACTTAAAAATTTGTCTTTCTTAGTATTAGTATGAATATGAATAAAGGTTTATGTTACAAAAATTAAGTGTATATTGTAATAGAAATATTATAAATTAAATTTGAATTTGTAAAAGAAATTTTTATTAGATATATATACTTTAAATTGAATCCAATTTTACATTAAACAAGAATTTCAAAAATATAGCAATCTCAAACATTTGTTCATAAAATTTATTTAAATCTAAAGCATTTGAAATTTATTTTAAATAAAAAATCATTTTATTGAAAAAAAATTAGTTTAATAGATTATTTGAACTAGCATCTGAATCAAACTATTCAAATATTATATGTTCATAATATGCATTATATTAGAATAGATTGATCAAGTCGTTTCCTGACCCAAGCATTTTCCAATAGCTCAATCGACGACAATTTATACCCTCAAATGGAATATTCGAAAAAACTCAATAAAGGGATTATTTAAACTCTTGATCGAGCTTTTGAAAGCTCGATCGAGGGCTTAAATAAACATCAATGACTCTTAGTCATCTCCCATTCTTCCTAAATTAATTAAAGAGGGTTAAATATTTTGCATGAAATTATATATGTTGTATCTTCCTCACGGTGCCTAAGNCAATGCACGTTTTAGACAATTTGTTCCCATGTCTTATCAAAAAGTGTTACCCATCTTCACGAGAACACTTCAAGCTGAATTGTAGCTATAAATAGGTTAGGTCCAACTCCAAAATAATCCCACCTTTGCTCCTTAAATTAATTCCAAACTATCTATGAACTAGCACCTCCATTGTAAGTGAAGTGTGCATAGGTACTTGTGAAATCGAAGGTGGTAATACCCATTTCTTCTACTTAAGTAATATTCACCACCTATCATGCCTTTTATTATCCAATGTGAACATGAGCTATAATTGCCATAAACTAATTTAGGGGATAGGGGATAAGGTTATAATCTACCCTTTTGTTCTTAATATTCTTACATTCAATTATGTGGCTTCATAAGTTGGATGGGCTATTTGACAATTTTGACATCTCAACACATGAAAGAAATATATTGATTCAAACAAATGTATTTCTTTTTGCATTCAATTAATAAACCTTGATAAAATATAATACTTTGGAAGGGTAGCTTGATGCATATGTTGCACCAAATATTGGATTACTATAACATTCCCTTTAGATGCGCAAAATGCCATTTATATCGACATATTATAGGTTATTTCCCTCTTCCATTTAAGAAAAGGATATGGATTCGTAAAGAAAAGAAATAAAGGGTTTCTCTAGTTAGGGTTTCTTATCCATTAGAAAATGGCCAGGATATAATAAATCATGAGGAGGAAGCCTGTAGGGTTAAAGAGTCTCAACTCGTAGAGTTAAAAGAGACTGACAAGGAAGAAAGTGAAGGGATAAAGGAATGGGATTAGACACTAATGTTTCAAGAGAAGTGTTGAATAACCCGTTTGTGGAGCAATCAGAAAAGGTTTCGGTAGATCATGCAGCTAATGGGAAATCTTTGTAGTCCACAAAAGATTTTTTTCAAAGGACATCCAGTGCAGGGATTGGTGATGTATTTGGTAAGTCTTTTATCTCTTCATATGAAGTTTACGAGCCAAATTTAAAGGATTAGGGTTTTTCTATCATTTCATTTACGCCACCTTTGACTGTTATTAGACCTAGGAAATCTAGGGGAGTGGGTTTGATAGCCCCTATAATAAGAACTCGCTTATTGGCCATAAAAGGACTATGTGGCCTTTCTCCCAGAGGAGGATGTACTCCCACCAATCTCGATCAAGAAAGAGTTAAATGGGACGAAAGTAATCCTTATGCTTTAAGATCTAAGGGATTCTTCATAGCTGACAGAGAGAAAGGTTTGGTAGGACTTGATTTTTTTCCCCATATGTAGGAATAAATTCTCAATCTTGGTTGAAAACTCAAGAAAAGATTAGGAAATTCCCAAGGGTAAGCAATTGTCTTTCAAACGGGTTCTTAGAGACCATCCCAAACATAGGGTTAGAAAATGAGAATTTTGTCTTTTAATAGCATAGGCTTGTCCAATACCCTTAAAAAATTGGCATTGTTACGATTAGTAGAGAAGCATAAACTTGATGTTAATTCAATAATCCATGTGCAGTGGACTGATGAATTTTGATAGTTTGAGGTTATTGTTCAAGGGGTGGGATTTTACTTGGATGGAGGTTAAAGATCTCTCGAGGGGGGTTTTGGCTGGGTGGAAAGAAGAGATTGAACTTATAAATTCATTCTCAGTGTTTTCAGGTATTGGGATGACTTTTCATAGATTAGAATTTGACATCCAACTCACAATATTAATTGTTTATGACAATATATTATGAAGCAGGATTATTGGGAAATTTTTCTTGAGTTGAATCTTATTAGGGGTTAGAACTAGATTAGTGTTGGGGATCTTAACTTTACTTTGAGTAGATATGAAGTGTGGGGAAAAAGAGCTAGATTTGATCCTTTGTAAGGTTTTTTTTCTTCATCATATGGAAGCTTTGGATCTGATAGATGTAGAGCCGACATAATTCAAACTTACTTGGTTTAATAAACATGTAGGTGATGCAGGTGTCGCAAACCGTCTAGATGGGTTCATTTTGATAGGTTCTTTGTTCTAGAAGTTTGGAAGATGCAAATCCCGGAGATTTTATGGAGGAGGTTCTAATCATTTACCTATAAGTCTTCAAATGGATAGAGGGGAGAAAAAACTCCTACGCCTTTCAAATTTAATCCACATTGGCCGGAGGATCCTCATTTTGCTAATATCATTAAAAATAATTGGATTTTTTTTAATGCTAAACTAGAGTAGTCTCTGAGTCAACAATTTGCAACTCTCTCAGGAAGGTAAATAAATTGTCACTTGATTGGTCTATGAAAATTTCTAAGGGAAGGGATAAGAGATTACAAGTTATAGAGCATAAAATAGAAGACATGTTTTGAAGTTTTACTCAGACTATTAGTGTTGAGGCTCTTCAAGGGCTTGTTGATATGGAAAAAATTAAAAAAATGGAATTCTAAGGGAGAGGGAGGTTGAATTGTGCATAAAAATTCAAGCGGTTGGGCTTGGTTTAGGAGATGAGAATACCTCCTTTTTCCATAAATATGCTAATCAGAGAAAAAGGAAAGACATAATCTGGGAGATTTTGGGTCACAATGGAGAGGAGATTTCGGGTCACGATGGAGAGGCTATAAGGGGATTCTATAATCTAGTTGTTGAGGGGATGACATATTTTAAATACACTTACACTGAAGCTGATAGAAATAATTTACTGGAAATTATTAAAACATGTTCTTATTTTCCTAAATTGTTGAAACATCAAGATGATGCGAGGTTATTTTCTCTGGTTTCTCTAGAGGAGTTAAAACGGATTCTTGGTGAATTTAAAAAGGATAAGATTTTAGGACTAGATGTGTGGACAAGTGAGTTTCTCCTTTCTTTTTATGACCTTTTGTGGGTTGATTTGTTGAGGGTTATTGAAGAGATGTTGATTTCAAGGAAAATGCTGCCTTGTTTTAACTCAACTTTTCTAGTGCTCATTCCAAAGGTGGGCAATCCTTCTTATTTTGGGGATTTTAGACCAATTTCACTTTGTATTGCAATGTACAACATTATCTCAAAAACCATAGCTATCCAAATAAATCCTTTGCTCTCAGCTAATATTTCCCCAAATCAATTTAGATTTCTTGATGGAAGGAAAACGCATGATATGGTGGGAATTGCTCAGGAGTGTTTGCATACTATCAAATGCAAGAATATGGTAGCTAAGGTAGTCAAAAGTGATCCCTCAGAGGCTTATGATTGTTATTATTAGATGTATATTAGATTGGTTTCTTTTTGGAATTGGTTCACTGGATATGGGCTTGTATGACTTTATTCAATTACACGTGAGTTATAAATGGGCCAACTTCAGAGTTTTTCATTCCAACTCGGGGATTGAGGTAGGGTTGTCGGGTTCCTTTCCATACTTGTTCCTAATAGTGATGGAAGGGATTAATATAGCATTAAATAAGACAAGTTTGGCTGGTATAATGCAATCACTTAAATTTAGTGAGAAGGTAAGTGTAACTCATATATTATTTGTAGATGATGTTATGATTTTCCTTGGAGATTCCAATGAATAAGACTATGATTTGAAAGAGATTTTAAACGTATTCTATCTTACAACGGGTATGGAAATCAACTATGATAAATCATCTTGTTATCATAATGGAATTCAAGAAATTTCTTTACTACACTTTCATGGTATTTTTGCTTTTGAACAATTGGATTTAGAAAATGGTTTCAAGTACCTTGGTTTTTACTTAAAACCAAAAACTACAAAAGGAAATACTAGGCATGGATGTTGTGTAAGATTGAAACTTGTATAAGTTTTTGGTGTAATTGTTGGATTACTAGAGGTGGTAGAGTCATTTTGATAGAAGTTGTTTTGACTGCTATCCAAGTTTATTGGTTGTCCATTGCCCATATAGCAAAAGGTGTTCTGGTGCTAATCAGGAAATTATTTTTTTAATTTTTATGGTGAAGAAAGTCTGGGTCAGGTCTTCACTAGACAATTGGAGCATTGTTATGAATCCAAAGGATAATGGAGGGTGGGGTATAAAGGAACTATGAATATTTGGCATGCCTCTCGCAACAAAATTAGTTTGGAACTTCATAACAAAGGATGACTTGTGGCAATCAATTCTAAAGAGAAACTATATAGGTATTGAAGAGATTTTAGGCTGGATTTAGAATTCGGTGAAAGTTTTTAAAAGGGTTTCTATTCATTGGAAAACATTTTTTTTGGATTTTTCAATTGTAAGAGATTTACTTGCTTGGATACTAGGAGATGGTTCTAAGGCAATAATTGGGGAAGATGGTATTATGGGTTGTGGTACCTCAATAATTTTGTCGAAGGAATCGGTTAATCATTTAAAAGATAAGGGAATAGTCTATGTAAATCAAGAGATGGAGATGGAAGAAACTACCTTCCTGCAACAAGGTTGGAAATAAGCTGAGTCCTTGGGATTAATTCTGATTTGGCCAATCGAATGGGATCTTTGGAAAGAAAAGATGAGAAGATATCACACAATACTTAATGGAGAAGTAGATGCTTTAATTTGGATAGGAAATATAGAGGGTGGGAGTTTCTTTGTTTGGCAGGCTTATCAATATTTATGGGCCGAAATAGTAGATTAGAAAATTTGGTGGTGGACATTATTGTGGAAGTCTTAGGCTCCACATAAATGCAATTTTTTATGTGGTTACTTCTACGAGGGAAAGTATACCTTGGGACAATTTGTGTCAAATAAATATTCAAGGCCCAAGTTATTGTAGCTTGTGTAAGATTACAAAATAAACTATGAAGCACCCTTTTATACATTGTCCATACTCTTCTCAAATTTAGAAATATATAGGTGACAATCTTCAGGTTGGAAATCTTGGGTCAAGATTTTCTATTGAGGAGGGTCTCAAGCCCTGGTTCGAGAGAGATGATTTAAGACAATTAAAGTGTTTTCTTTTTCTAGTGGTGTGGGGAATTTGGACGGCTAGAAATGTAAGGATATTTTTAGGATCTACAAAAACCATCCTTCTAGGTTACAACTCGAGTGTTGGCATTGTCTAAATATTTTAAAGGGGAGGAAAGAGTACCAAAGATGTGGATTATTAAAGAAATAATAATTGATAGGAAGAGGAGTTGGAATTATTTTGATGGGGCATGCCAAGGGGTTAAACAATTTTGTGGTTTGGGTGGTCTACTTTACATTTATGTAAAACATTTTATTGAATTTAAAGCAAATAGTGGTTATGATTCTAATAATACAACTGAGTGTCTAGCTTTGAGAAGTGTGTGAGCTACAAGTTTATGGAGATTCGTATTTGGTGGTAAATTGGTTGAATGGTCAAAGCAGTTGTTGAACGTCAACTTGCAGGGTATTGGGAATTCACTAAAGGAGTTAGCATGAGCTTTTAACTCTTTAGGATTTTTTCATATTTTCATAGAGCAAGATGAGAGGGATGATACATTATTTAGGGAATGACTCTAATTATCACTTGGTTCTTCCATATTCATAAGCAAATATGGTGAGAAAAGTGAAATGAAGACATATCTTGACTATATGTGAAGATTGCTAGCTTTCATTATCTTTCATGTGTTACCGTTTAGAATTTTTGTTTAAATACAAATATGTAAAACGCGTAAAAGAATATCGAGTTTAGTATATAGGCGCTATGAATGCAATCTTTTGAATTTTGTAATGGACACTGAAGAGTTATAAAACTCAGTACAATATGCAAAACAACAATGCATTTTCTAGAATTATGTAATGGTTGAAAGTTTAATGAACTGCTTAGTGCAAAGAGCACATGGAAAATGTATTTTGGTTTACGTTTCTAGTAAATAAAAATGTGATTTTTTTTCATGAAAAAAAACTCAAAGACTCCTAATTCTTATCACGTCAATTAATATTAAAACAAACGAATACACTATTTTAAAGTTTAAAGTTCTTAACTTTACACACCATTTTAAACGAAGTTGTTTTTAAACCAACGAAGCTAGAAGTCTCACTTATTGATGTGAGGCGTAAGTTGATGTCAAGTTCTTAACTTTACACACCATTTTAAACCAAGTTGCTTTTAAACCAATGAAGCTAGAAGTCTCACTTTGATGTGAGGCCTAAGTTAATGTCAATGATGTGGATGCACAAAAAAAATGAGCTAAGGAGAAGCTATCTAAGACATTGCAATTATCTAAAACTACTCCACCTAACCAAACCATGTTTAGGAAAGTGATATATGTGGCCATCAAGACATGATTTCATTATTTATCAACTCCCATATAATGTTCATATCCTTGTTGTATGCATTAGGTAGTTATCATTCTACTATTCAAAAAATAATAATTGATGTGGTAGTTATCATTTCATTGTTGTATGCATTAGGTAGTTATCATTCTACCATTCAAAAAATAATAATTGATGTGGTCTTATAGAAAGGTATTTTCGGAATGAAAGCCTTGTTTCATTAGCAGATGTCAACGAGAAATACACACAATCATATAGAAATCCACACATTCAAATGATACACATGGTGGGGCATGTTCATGTAATTATTATGTTTGTGTATTCTAAATTTGTGACCAGAATAAGTTAACAAGAGCCACGAGGTGGCAATGTCACCACAGTTACTAATAGTTATTGCTATAACACCAATACTATAAGAAAAACAACTAGTTTATTTGACCATCCACAAATTTTTTAACATGCCACTCTTATAGATTATGTAATCTAGACATACCTTAATTATATAAATGTATGGATTATGTAATCTAAACATACCTTGATTTTAGATTTTAAATAAATGAGGTTGATTTTATATAAATGTAATGTAGTGACATATTTCCATGTAAAAATAAAAATATAAAGTATTTTCATAACTTTGTTTCCATAAAATATATTTAAACATATTATTAGTTACCTTATTATATATGTATTAAGTATAATTATAACAAAAAAACAAAAATTAATGAAAGGCACATCTTGCAAATAGACATCTTAAAAACATGTGGGTGGAGTTTCAATATATTAAACATTATTTTTAATTTTTTCGAATTCTAGGTAAATATTCCTAGACCATAATAAAAACAGAGACGATATACTTTTTTGTTGGTAGTGTGAAATGTTGTGGGGTCGACCCACTTGTACAATTCCGTTGAGATACTATAATCCATAATTATGGAAAAGAAAGAATAAATTACATCATCACATATCATGCATGAAATTTATAGAAATAAGGTCAACTTGCAATCACCACTATATCATCTAACAACTAAACCAAAGTATAACAAACAAGCATTGGGATGACAACAAAAGTTAATATAAAATTCACTAGAATCAAGCAATGAGCCATAGCCAACGCTCCGTCAGAAGTGCATGACAAGATCACACGATTTCCAATATACGACGATGGGTCTTCCCCCAGAACAAAACTCCAATTCCTTAGAAATGCATCTTTCTTTTTCAATTTTTTGATTTATTCCAAAATTTTTATGTCGTCTCCCTTCTTCATCTATGAGTCATTCTCTATTGGTTACAATCACAAAATAGGGAGAAAATATATTTTCAAAGAATTGTGAAGTATTGTAGTTGCACCTAGACGTTGGCGGAGTTATCCTCTGACCAAAGCATAAAGGTTAAGTTTAAGAAGTAAATTGGACCCATTATGGTCTGCATACATCAAAGTATGCTCCCCTATTTTCCCGAGTTATCCTCTGACCAAAGCATAGAGATTAAGTTTAAGAAGTAAATTGGACCCATTATGGTCTGCATACATCGAAGTATGCTCCCATATTTTCCCTCATTTATTTGACAAAATAAAGCAAACCCAAGTCACTAGAATTACAAGGTTTATTCAACAGAGACATAAAGCTGAATAAGATAACTTAACATTACAAAATAAAAAACACACATTTTGTTTATAGACTTGTAAGCTTCCTTTTATATAAAGAGCCCTTCATTTGTGAGGGATAATTACAAGAGAAGTAGAAGTGGAAAAAATAAAAACACCTTGAACTTTAAAATGACTAAATATATTAAGAATTCCCATAATAATCTAACTATTCCCTAAATATTTTTGTCTCTCTAAAATATATCTCTTTTTATTTGGCCTTCTATGATATAAATCAAGTCTAAATAATTTAAATTTAATTTAAGTGGACATGTTATTTTTAATAATATTTTATTATTTTTTATAAATGACACCTGCCAACTGTATAGAGATTGATTTTATATTTGGATGAATTAACAAATGATTGTAAATCTCACCCAAGAGGTGCATTCTAGAGTCCAATAAGGCAGAGGTGTGTAACTCCTTTCGTGCTCATGGTAGTCAATGCGAGTCAACCAATAACCATTTTGATGATCACTAATCTTAGCCTCATAAGCCTTGCAAAAAATAGACAAGTGCTAGACACTGACTCCTACCCGACTTGAATACAAAGCAAAGAATAATATGCAAAGTGATTATTAACTATGTCAGAATCATCAAGAAGTGAAACATATTATGCCTAATCTTATGTTGTGGTCAATACCAAGTATTATTACAATATATTGTATTATAAACCTAGTGTTATACGATGCATTCTACTAATGGTTGGGTACAAGTATATTTTGTAGAGATACGCCTATACCTTGAAGAATTCAACCTTTATTAACTCAAGGAAGTTCCCAAGCCAACTAGGGAATATGATATGCCAATCCTTCCAAAAGTACTCACCATTCAATACCTTAGTACTCCAATATATCATATGATAGATCTAGTGTTACATAATGCATTGTACTAATCATCGGGTATAAGTATGTTTTGTAAAAAGACACCTATAGTAGGGTTATGAATTTTATCTAACATGTTGCAATGGGAGTATGGCCTTTTTCACCGAATTAGGTAGTGGACTTTTAGTTGAAGGACAATAAAGGCTTGATATATGATCCCATTATGGGTGTTGTCAGATATCTTTAAGTTAACTTGGGTTGCCTTACCTACATATCTTTGGCGACTCCTCTGTGATTATAAACTGGGCAAAAAAGGAATCTACCCTGGACATGGTGAACCTTGAGGCTTGGTGCTTCAACACCAGAATTCTCATGTCCTCTTTTACTTGAGTGGATTTCAGTCATGTCTATAGGGAACATAACAAGAGGGCAGACATCTTATCCAAGGAAGGATTGCACTTGGCTCCGGGCCATCTCTTACTTACTGAATCATTTGGAAATGAGATTATTGGGGTTGAATCATCACAACTTTTTTAGAATATGCTCATTCTATTACAGTTTATCTCTCATGATTCATTGAGCTATTATCAGGGATTGTTGAGCAAGCTACTACAGGATACAAGAGTCACTCTCCTTGCTTGGATTAGATTTCTGGGCTCTTGTTATTTTCTCTAGGGACATAGACGACTGATACATACAACTCTCTTATGAGAGGGATATTATGTAGTGATTCCCAGGTGCTTTGGGTACCTCTGATTTTCTGCTATTTTCTGTTATTTTTTGTTTTGATTATGATGTATGTTTGTTGGATTTGGAGATTATCACCTGTTATTTTTTTGTGCTGACCCTTGGGGTATTTCTGTAATGACTGAAGATGTAAAAGGTTCCTTTGATTCAATGAATACCAAGGAATGGTTTTTTCAACTGAAAAAAAAAAACAAAAAAAAAACAAAAAAAAAACACTACAACTTCTCATCAATGTTTACAAAGTTGTAAGAACTTTACAATATTGTATTTATTAATGAGCAGTTAAAAAGCGTAGAATTTATCATAGCAAAAAAGTGAAATTATTTTTACAGAATAAAATTATTAGTTATTTTAAAATTTAATTTAATTTAAATAAAACATTAAACAATATAATAAAAAAATAAAAAATAAAATAGAATATTTTTTTTACTAAAATAATTTATTTATTTTATTATATTATTTAATTTGTCAACTTTATTTTTCTTAATTGTATCTTTAAACATTTTTATCTATATTTTTATAATTAATGACCAGTTTTTATAATTAAAGTCTAGTTTTTAATTTTCTATATATATTCTACTGCCCTCTTCTTTCTATTGTTCTATAGCTCTGAATGATCTTGATGATGGGTGGAAGGTCCACCCAAAATGCGTCGATCACTCTTAAATTTCTACACAATGCAAATCCATAAGCTTGCACACAATGTCTTAACATTGTGGAAACATTCATGCACAAACACTTGACATCTATTCATTCACATATTTGGTCATGTGGGATAAAAAGAAGTTCCTCTTTGAAACTCTTGTCATCTCTGTTAACTTGTATGCGTGTGAAGTATGGGGGTGCAACATTTCTAGAGAATCTTGGAGGAAGATTGAGCAAATCCAGAAGCGGTTTATGAGTTATAACCTCAAAATTAAAAGCAATACGTCTTATCCTATTCTCCTCATAAAAGCAGGACTTTCCCTCATCGAAAGCATGGCTATGACTAGGTACATGATGTACAAGCGTAAGATAAATACCATGGGAAACGAGAGACTTCCTAAATTGCTTTATACTCAAGTCAAAACCAACTACGTCTCAAGCAGTATTGGTGTAAAGATACCATGGCTTGGTTAAACCATTGGGGCATTGATGAAAATGACATTTTGCAGAACATTGATAATGTCAAAAATATTTTACTTCTATGTTTAAAGAGAAATTCTGGTGTGAGGAAAATTTAGTGGCTAAGAGAAAATTAAGATACCATAAGGAGGTCATTAATCATAACTTGGAAGATCAGAAGTATCTCTTGTTGGTAAGTAGCTCACAGAAGAAAATTAATATAGTCAAGATTAGAACGAACTCTCATGCACTCCATAGCGAAATAGGGCGATGGTCTATTCCTAAAACTCCATGGGAGGAAAAGGTTTGCCATATATGTGAGTCTATGAGCGTTGAGGATGAAAATCACTTTCTCTTAAAGTGCCTTGCTTACACCCACATTAGATCTGAGTTTCATAATATTTGTTACAATACAAACCTTTATTACCTCCTAACTTGCCAAAACTATAGTGAGCTTAGAAAGCTTCTTAATAAGCTTTTTGAGCACATGAACAAGATTTTAAAGTAAACCAAGTATTAACCTTCTTAAGGTCTGATAGACCAAAATTGGTCTCAGTAAACGTTAATCATCATCATCATAAAAATGAAATTTATTTAATTAAAAATGAATTTTGAATTTATTTTTATTGTAAGAATTTTATTATATTTTAAAAACTATAATTTTAAAAAAATAAAATTAAATATTTATTATTTTGAAATTTAAGTACATATAATAATTTTAATAATAATTACCATATAAACGAATTCACTTCATAAAAAAAATGTTTACTCAAATAAAAATATTTTTTTAAAATCATTTATTTATTGGATACATATAAAAATAATGTATTTATTAGATATCCAATGTTGAGATAGAGTTTGGTAATAAATTAATTATAAACTTTATTATAAATAAATTTAAATAATAAAATATTAAAAATGCGTGGTTGGTTTTATGAATTTTTTAATAATTTTTAATTACTAATCTATCTATTTTTTAAGTTGAAAACTTATAATTTAGGTGTAAAAAACTAATTTGATAAGAAGTAAGTTAATATGGTAATAACATTATTTTTTTGGACTATATATTTGATAAATATTTAAAACATGGTTAAAGCTTCATTATGATTTAAGTTTTATGCATGCTAGAATGATGTTGTTGGGTTTTTTTCTAATATTGTTGAAAATTCTTTTAGAATCCTAGATTTATGGGAATTATTATTTTTTGTATTACTGAATTTTGATAAGTAAAGAGAAGTTTGCTACAAAGATTAGACAACTCTATTTAACAATATTTATAAATTTTTCAACTGATTATCGACCATTAACTTGTTTACAATTTATGAATAGAAACTTAGGATCTCTATATGGGAATAAGAATCGTCTCATTTCTCCACTGGTTATATTTTAAAATCGTACATAATTGTATAAAATATAAAGAGGAAAAGGTTAAGAAAAGGGACAAGCTATTTTTATGTATCTTAGTAGCATAATTGGAAATTCATAGCATAAATAACAAAATAAAACAAGATTTTAGTATGAAAAGTAGAATTACAACAACAATAAACAATTGTAGATAACAAAATATCACAATAACAATATCTTTATTGATGAAAGCGGTGTTCATTTGCCTCTTTGTGGGGGACACAACCTCAAAATGAATCCAAGCTCTAATTACAAAATACTTCAGAAGACATCTTGTTTCATCGCTTCTACTTCTATATATAGTCTCTAGTGAAGGAACTTTCCAGTAGGCACAAAATTCGAGTGAGCCTGCTTGGTGAAGGAACTTTCTAGTAGATGGATCCTTATAGTAAGTATTCTTAGAAATATCGCTTTCACTAGAGAGATTTTTTTATAGGTGGAACCTTCGAGTGAGTCTTTTTACAAATATTTCTTTCTCTATATCTACTTTATTGGCCTTATTTAATATAGATGGCCTTAATAACATATCTATTAAGGGAGAAGTGTAGGACCCTAACATGGCCTCCCCCTTAAAAAACAACATTGTCCTCAAGGCAGGAGATGTGGAAATTTCCAAAGTATTTGTGTTAGTTCCCATGTAGAACCTTACGATGGGTATCTAATTTCCACTGGATCAAGACCTCTTGGATGGTGCAATGGTAGAGATGGTGTTCCCTTTTGTCAAGGTCAAGCTCAGTCTATAACCAAGTAAAACCTTCTTCATCCAATTTAGGAAGGCTAGTTTGAATACAATAGTGATGGCCAACCATTTTGTTCAAGAAAGAGACATGAAATATGGGATGAACCTTGGATTGAGCAGGTAGTTGCAATTTGTAATCCACAAGGCCCACACATTTGAGGATCTTATAAGGCCCATAAAACTTGGGGGAAAGCTTCTTGTGACGATTGACCTTAAGAGAGGTATGATTAAAGGGTTTTATGTGAAGAATTACCTTCTACCCTTATGCCAAATTGAATTCAGAACGATGTTGATCGACCTATTGATTCATACTAGTTTGAGCCAATACCAAATTATGTTTGAGATTGCAGAGAATGCTCGCCCAAGATGTGAGTGTGTTGTCAACCTCCTATAACTTAGCGATGCTTGGTAAGTAGGATAGTACTACAGGGGGATTTTGGCCATATATAGCTTCAAAGGGATTCATTCAAGTGGCAGTATGATAAGTTGTATTATACCAACATTATGATAAAGGTAACCACTAAGCCTATTAGGATTGTTGCTATGAAGTAAAGTACCATAAATATACTTTCAAACACTTATTGACAACTTCAAATTGACCATGTATTTGGGTTTGATAGATACTACTGAGATTCAGTTGAGTTCTCTGGTGCCGAAACCGTTCTTGCCAAAAATTGCTAGTGAAGGTGGGTTCATGATCGATGACAATAGTATGTGACATACCATGGAGTTTGAAGATATTATCTATGAATACTTGAGCTACGATAGATACATTTAAAGGGTGTTGTATGGTACAAAAATTAGCATATTTAGAAAGGCGAACAACCACAACCATAACCACAATTACAAACTTATTGCCATATTTTGGTAACCCCACAATGAAATCCATAGAAATGTCAGTCCATACTAAAGTTGGAATTAGAAGTGGTTGAAGTTCACCTAGAGGCTTCACACTCTCCACTTTATGTCTTTTTAAAGTTTCACTTTCATCCACAAATGTGTGGATGTCCTTCATCATGCCTTCTTAGAAAAAAGGTTGTTTGATTCTTCCGTATATTTTATGAAATCTTAAATTACCCATTGTGGGGGATGAATGGAGCTCAGATAACACTTGTGATTTCAATGATGATTTCTTATGCATATATATATGTCCTTTATATCAAGTCTCATAATTGTGCCAAGTGTATCCTGGATATGCATGGGGTTCCTGTTAAAGTTTTTGGATCATGGTAGCAAGCATGGGATTTTTCAACCATTCATTACAAACAACATTTAACCAATTCACAATGATGAAGGAGAAGGGGAAGAGGGAACATTCTTCTTCATAATGGTGAGAGAGATAATTTTCTACCACATTCTCCTTTCCCTTCTAGTAATCATTTTGTAGTCATATCCCAACATTTTTGTGACCCAATTTTGTTTCTCAAGGGAGAGATTTCTTTGTTTGGGAAATCATTTTAGGCTATGATGATTGGTTTTGATTTGGAACATTGCCCAAGTAGGTATGGTGCCAGATTTCCACATCATGCAATATGTCCATCATATCTTTTTCATAAGTTGATTTTCCCAAGTGCTACTGAAAGATTGATTTTGCTAGTAAAAGCCAATGGTCTGCCTTCTTGCATGAGAACTACTCCAAGTCCTTTACCCATGGCATCAAATTTGAGGAAGAAGTATTTAGTGAATTTGAGTAAAGTGAGTAGTAGAGTGGTACACATAGCTCCGTTAAGTTATAGAAATCATTTTCCAGTCAAATCATTCCAATTGAAAACATTTTCTATAGAAAAGTTGTGAGTGGGGTTGCAATATTACTGTAGTTTCGAACACAATTTCAATAATATCCCACGAGACCCAAAAAAATCCAGAGGCTTTTAAGAGTCTTAGGGCGAGGCCAATCCTTCATTGGTGCAATTTTATTTGGATCCACATGCACACCCTCGCCGACAATATGACCCAAAAATTCTGTTTTAGAGATACCAAAGGCACATTTGGACCTTTTAAGAAAGAGTTGACGATCTTCAAGGAGTTGTAGGACTTGATCCACATGGGCTAGATTCCCTTACCAAGTTTTAATGTAAATCAATATGCCATTAAAAAATACGAGGATAAATGTAACACCTCGGTTTTGACCCCATGGTATTAAATTGCATATGATGTAAATATTGTATTAAATCGTGGTGTGGAGCTAAAGGAAAATGCCCCACCATGGATTTAGTGTTTTATGTTTCAGCAATTAAAATCGATGCCAATAGTTTATGTGCTATCTAGGCACAATATATGTTTGAGACATCATGTAAAATGCAAATTAATAAAAATACCAAAACTAGCTATGCGCCGCAACGTTAAAGAGACGAGGGCATGATTTCACAAGGAAAAGGGAGGGGGGAAATAATCAAACCCTTGGGCCATGGTGAAAATCCAAATGTCTAAGGGGGAGAAACCCATAAAATGGTCAACTACCATTTTTTTCTTTTATGCCCAGTCATATAAGTTGGTAAAGGAAGTTATTGCCTTGGGATGGGAAGGGTATGGAGGTCAAATTCGAATTGGAGAATCCATCAGTCTTTAGGAAACATGTTTTTGACTTGTGGGGAAAGTAAATGCTTGGGAAGGCATGCCCAAGCCATTATGTACCCATGTCTTTCATTTTCCTCACCCAGTCTCACTCACGTGGGCTCTCTCACGTAGCAGGAAGGGGGATGAGCTCTCCCCTTCACGGTTTTGCAGTTTTCCCATGTTTCTCCATGGTTGGGGAAGTCGTTTTTGGAATGCTGAGTGCATATGCAGGAGAGATTCACATTTTAGTGTTTTCTGGGGGTCGTTTTTGTCTCCCTCATGATTAAGGCCATTTTCTTCTTTTTCCCATGCTCAGAAATTGTTTTTCTGTGTTGTTGGGTGAATGGGAAGGAATGGGCCACGATTTTGGGGTTGAGGTGGACATTTTACCTCTGTGAACAAGCTGGGAGCTTCCCTCACATTTTTCGGCATTTTCCTCACTTTCTCCAAGCTAGGAAATCCATTTTGTTGTTGTTGTGTGAATGGCCTGAGGAGATTCATGATTCGTGGATTTGGGGAGGTCGTTTTTGCTCCCGTGGTGGCCATAGACATTTTCCTGAATTCAAATCTACAATCTAAGGGTTTGTAGAGGTCGTTTGCCTCAATAGAGCCATTGAACATTTTATGGAATTGTATTGTTCACTCGGGGTGTTTTTCCCCAATTGCCATTTCTGTTTTTGGGTTCCCAAGACGTTTGGCCTTACCCAACAATGGTATTTTGTTGTCGGGTGCATCCTTGTGATGGCTTGGCAAAGTAAGTCCAAGGATCCATCTGTTAATTGGATGACTGTGTGTTTGATGTATGGTTTGGCTTGGCTGAGTAAGTCCAATGACCTCTCCATGTTATTGGCTTGTTTCCTTACAGTTTGTGAAACCCAAAGGTGTGTTGGCTTGACTTTGAATGTATGGTTTTGGCTATGTGTGAGCCTATTGTTCCCTAGTGCCATGTGGAATCATGCCCAGCTCGAGGGTGGCAGTGATGCTGATATATTGATGAGCACATTGGCCTATGGTTGGGTGGAACGTTGCAGCGACGTAGCTAGTTGTGGGCGAGCTTCTTTTCAAGATAAGTATTCTTTTGTATTTTATTTCTGCAACTGTATTTTTTTTATAAATTACTATGAACATGCTGAATGCTTGAATGAATGTTTTTTCTTTCGCCGTAGATTGCATTATGCATTTGTGTATGTTTTTAATTCAATGCATTTTTATTATCATGTTCATGGGGCTAGATTTCCCGTTTTGACAGCGGCAACAACCTAGTCGCATCCTCTCCATCATTGGTATGAACGGTGGGGACGTGACAGTGTGGTATCAAACAGAAGGTTGAAGCATTGGGCCTTAATGGGCCATGAAGAATCAACCTCTGTGTAGAGAGGTAGACAAAAAAATTCCAATTTTTCTAAGTGCTGAGCATTTTCATTGTCGGCTGAGGAAGTTGAAGTTGAGCTAATACGTCGGCTGAGTTGGCTAGAGGGAGCCGACAGGGATTGCAGCCGAGGCGTGTCGGGGAAGTTGGCAGAATTTCGTTGACGATGTTGGTGAAGAAGGTTGAAGGGCGCCGTCGAGAATCGTTGTGCCCATGTTGGGAGAATTAGAAATTTTTTTTTGACACATCAGAGGGAGTCGGCTGAGTTCCACCGACGACAGAGAAAGACGGGAAAATCTTAGGAATTTTTTCCTAAGTGTTTGTTGATGGTCGACTCATTTAGAAGAAGGTGATCCGACACACATCGGCTCAGCTAGCTGAAGCAGAGCCGCTGCATGTCGGTTGGCTTGAGGAAATTTTTGCCGATGCATGTCGGGGGGAAGGGGAGATGTGAACCGAAACGTGGCAAGAAGGAAAAAGCGAAGAAGAGAATTTTACGAAAATTTTTCTAAGTATGGGAAAATTGGAGAAAAGTCTAGAAGTTTTCCGCAACAACGGAAGAAAACTTGGGAAGTTTTTCGCAACGACGGAAGAAAACTTGGGAAGTCTTCTGCAACGACGGATGGAAGTCGGAAAGTTTTCTGACGTAGTGGATGGAAGTCAGAAAGTTTTTCGACGCGACGAAAGGATCCGTCGGAAGAAACCTTGGAATTTTTTCGACACAGTGGATGAAAGTTGAAAAGTTTTCTGGTGCAGCAGATGGAAGTTAGAAAGTTTTCCAATGCAGCAGATGGAAGTCAGAAATTTTTCCGACGTGATGGAAGGATTCGTCGGAAGAAACCCTGGAAATTTCCTGACGCAGCAGATGAAAGTTAGAAAGTTTTTCGACGTAGCGGATGGTTTGATAGGAAGGAATGGGGCAAAGTTGTCGATACGTGTCAGGAAAAATTGGAGAATTTTTCCGATACGTTGGAGGAAAAAGGGTGAATTCGTTGATCGAGGGAAAACAAAAGAATTGGATGAAATAGAGGAATTCAATAGGTTTCTCAGTGAGGATTACAGGTGCCGAAAAGTGAAAAATGGAAGCAATCTTATGCGCCAGATTGCGCGAAAATGGAAGATTCACAGAAAAAAAAGATAAAGGGAGAAAAAGAAATGTACAAGGACATTTCTATAAAGCAGAATCAAGATTGTATTATGATGAAGAGGGAGTCACCTTGGAAGAATAAATTATGAAAGCAGAACATCATTTTGTTATTGATGAAGGGAAACCACATGATGATGGTATTGAAGCACCTTTAGATGGTGTATCTATGCAGGTTATGAAGCATATGACGGATGCTTTGAGAAAAGACAGAATTGGACCATTGACACGGGAATATGTTCACTGTTGTGAAGCAGAACATAAGATCATCTTAGAAAATATGGTACAAAAGAAGGACTAGATGAATGCCCTGTGAAATCTTGGGAGAGTTCAGATCAGCAGAAGAATGTGAAGCTTGACCTAAGGAAGAAAGATTTCAAACCTTCTCACCTCCTAAATCAACAAAGGAATATCATCAATCAATTGTTGTGGAAGTTGAGGGTGAGATTGCTAAGTAGACTGTTTCTGTTTTGAATGGCCCTGGATCCACTCACAGCTATATCACCCTTGAACTTGTGAGATGTGCACTTTGAAAAATTCAAAGCATAGGAGATCATGGTTAGTCCAACTGGCCACTGGAATCAAGAAGAAAGTCAGTGAGGTGGTAAGGAAATGTCCATTGGTTAGGGATGGATTAGCCACCCGTGCAGATATGAATGTTCTAGCACCTGGATCCTATGATTTCCTCATTGGGATGGATTGGTTGGAAGCACATAGAGAAAGGATTGATTGTTACAACAAGACTTTTGAGTGCTTGGATGAAGAAGGAAACCTAAGGGTTGTGAAAGGATTTCCAAAAAGTGATCTCTAGAAGGCAGTATTCAACAATATAGCTGAAGAAGTTATGTGGGAAATGTTGCAGAGTGTATGCAGCTCATGTTTTGGAGGCAGCAGAGAATGATGCTCCTAGGTGGGAGGGCTGTCATGTGTTGCAGGAATTTAGGGATGTTTTTCCTGATAAAATTATAGGTAATCCTCCAAAGAGGGACATCAATTTTACAATTGAACTTGTGCCAAGTAAAGCACCATATTCCAAGACACCCTACATCGTGAGTACACTAGAAATGCTAGAGCTGAATATGCAACTGCAAGAGTCGTGGGAAAAGAAGCATATCAGGCCAAGTGTGTCCCCGTGGGGAGCACCAGTTTGGTTTGAGAAAGAGAAAGATGCTACACACAAAATGTGTATTGATTATAGACTGTTGAACAAAGTAACTGTGAAGAACAAGTATCCTTTTCCTAGAATCGATGACCTCTTTGAACAAATGAGAAGATCAAAGGTGTTTTCCAAGATTGACTTAAGGTCTGGCTACCAACAGGTAAGGATCAAGGATGAAGATGTTCATAAGACAACCTTCAGAGCAAGGTATGGATCTTATGATGTTGTAGTGGTATCATTTGGTTTCACAAATGCACTAGCTACATTTAGGTGCCTCATGAATAATGTTTTTAGTAAGTTCTGGACAGGTTAGTTCTTGTTCTCCTTGATGGCATTCTTATTTATTCTAAGAATGAGGAAGAACATGTGGAACATTTGAGGCTGACTTTGAAATTGCTCAAGGAGCATAAGTTGTATGCAGGGTTGAGCAACTATGACTTCTATGAAGATAGAATTCATTATTTGGGTCACATTATCCTAGATAAAGGAATATCTGTAGACCTTGAAAAGATTGAGGCAATGATGAGTTGGCCTGCTCCAAGTAAGTAAGATCTTTTGTGGGACTTGCAGGACATTGCAGGAAGTTCACTGAAGGATATTCTGCAGGTAAAGTGGAGTCTATGTATAGGTTGAGGAAGCCTGCATGTGAACTTGTAGCTCCATGATGGAATGGACTTTGTGTGTATGATCATACATATGACATCTTCCCAAAGACTATAGGTAGAATGACCTGAGCAGAGCAGTATGGTTGTGCCCAATGAAACCCAGAGCAGGAAGCTTCCATGTGCCATGAGAAGGATCTCATGATGGAGAACGAATTTTGAAACTTCAAATTGCAAGTTTTTCTATTGATTATGGGAGGTTGTGACAGTGTGATCTCCTGTGATGATTTTGAATCATGCTAACCATGGATATCCTTGCCTTGCATTGCTTGATGACTGAAGTTTCCTGTTGACTAACTATGACTATTTGGTTGATTTAAAATTGTGTCAGGATGACATGTTGTATGTGGGTAGCATGTGTAAGTAGGGGATAAGTGCTCCCGCTTGCAAAAAATCCAAACAGTATGAGGACAACCTCATGGTTGCAAAAATCTGATTTTCTGCAGGAAGCAGAATTGTGAACTCAAATTTTTATTTGACTATCAATGCTATTGATCGTTTGATATTTGGGAAATCATGTATGCATGAAATAGATTAGAAAATCCATGATTAAATTTCATGATGACATCTCATGTAAATTGCATGCTTGTATGTAACACAGGTGAGATGATGAAAATATGTACTGGACGTACATGGATCCTTAGAAGGATGTACTTGGATACATAGCTTCTCGGAGGGACGTGTTTGGAATAGGTTTGAAAACCTATAATTGCAATTTTTTTTATGATGACATCTCATATGAACTGCATGATTTTATGTAACATAGGTAAGATGATGAAAATATGTATTAGATGTATATGGCTCCTCGGAGGGATGTACGGGGTGTACATAGCTTCTCGGAGGGATGTGTTTGGAATAGGTTTGGAAACCTATGATTGAAATTTTATAATGATATCTGATGTAAATTGCATGTCTATATGTAACGCATGTGAGACGATGAAAACATGTACAGGGAGTACATGGCTCCTCTAGAAGGATGTACTTGGGTACATAGCTTCTCCCCCTTCGAGCTAGGAATCGATATGCATCACTAGGGACGCCCAAGGTGTAAGACATTCGGTTAGGCTTCCTTCTGCACTCATTCATGCCATAAGGGGACTGTCACGAGAGTGGGGGCTCTGTGAAGAGAATAACCCCTAGGTATTATGATGTCTGGAAAGGAAGCACCTGAGCATTGGTAAGCACTTGGAGGAGGTGTTGGTCCCTTAAGCCAGAGCTGTCATTAAGCACCCAAGGAGGTGTTGGGATCTGAAGGGGGGCTGATCGGATCTCGGTTTGAGATATGCTATACAGATAAGTATAGGATTACTTGGAAAATCCTGGTTGACTTTCTGTAAATACACATGTGCATAATGATTCAACTAAGATTTTTGAAAATCTTGTTAAGAAATAAATCCTGCAAAAATGAATCTGATGTGTGAATTAATCTGTTATGGTGCCTAGAAAGGAAGGACCTAAGCATTAGTAAGCACTTGGAAGAGGTGCTAGGCCCGTAAACTAGAGCTTCCATTGAGCACCCAAGGAGGTGTTCGGATCTGAAGTGGGATTGACTAGATCTCAGTTGGGAGATGTTATACAGATAAGTATTTGGTTTACTTATCAAATTTTTGTTGTTATTGATTTTCTTTAAATATACGTGAGCATATGATGCCGCCATGGTTTTGAAAATCTTGTTATAGATTGCATCCTCTAGGAATGAATCTGACATGTGAATTAATCTATTGCGGTGTTTGGAAAGGAAGCACCTGAGCTTGGTAAGCACCTAGAGGAGGTGCAGGCTCTTGAACACAACTACTATTGAAGCACATGAAGAGGTGTTGGGCTCAAGAACAGAGCTGTCAGACCTCGGTTGGGAGGTATTTTCAGGTGATCCGAGATTTGCAGAAATTTGGCTACCCTTTAATGCACACCTAGGTGTGGGCTGGGGCAGGGTTGTGAGTGTCGTAATTATATAAAGCCAGGGTTGTGAGTGTCGTAATTATATAAAGCCAGGGTTGTGAGTGTCGTAATTATATAAATCCAGGGTTGTGAGTGTCGTAATTATATAAAGCCAGGGTTGTTGTTGTGTTAATGGCCTAAGGAGATTCACTATATGTGTGTTTGGGGAGGTCGTTTTTGCTCCCGTGATGGCCATAGACATTTTCCTGAATTCAGATCTACTATATGAGGGTTTGTAGAGTTCATTTGCCTCAGTAGATCCATTGAACATTTTATGGAATTGTATTTTTCACTCGGGGTGTTTTTCCACAATTGTCATTTTTGTTTTTGGGTTCCCAGGACGTTTGGCCTTACCCAACAATGGTATTTTGTTGTCGGGTGTATCCTTGTGATGGTTTGGCAAAGTAAGTCCAAGGAACCATCTATTAATTGGATGACTGTGTGTTTGATGTATGGTTTGGATTGGATGAGTAAGTCCAAGGACCTCTCCATGTTATTGGTTTGTTTCCTTACAGTCTATGAAACCCAACGGTGTGTTGGCTTGACTGTGAACGTATGGTTTTGGCTATGTGTGAGCATGTTGTTCCCTAGCGCCTTGTGGAATCATGACCATATCGGGGGTGGCAATGATGTCGAGAGATTGATGAGCACACTAACCTATGGTTGGGTGGAATGTTGCAACGACGTAGCTAGTTGTGGGCCAGCTTATTTTCAAGATAAGTATTCTTTTGTATTTTATTTCCGCAACTGTATTTGTTTTATGAATTACTATGAACATGTTGAATGCTTGAAGGAATGTTTTTGCTTCTGCTGTAGATTGCATTATGCATCTGTGTATGTTTTTAATTCAATGCATTTTTATTATCATGTTCATGGGGCTAGATTTCCCATTTTGATAGCAGCAACAGCCTAGTCACATCCTCTCCATCGTCGGTATGAGGGGTGGGGACATGATAATAAATTTACATAAAAAGGACCTTTAAATATTGTGTTCATGAGACTTTGAAAGGTGGAGGGTGCATTGAAAAGGCCAAAGGGAGTCACTAAGAAATTATAATATCCTTAATGAATGTGAAAAGTGGTTTTGGAAATATCCGCCTCCTTCATGCAAATTTGATGATAGCCTGAGTGGAGATCAACTTTAGTGAAGAAGTGAGAACCCTTGACCTCATCCTGAAGGTCATAAAAGATAGGAATGGTAAATTGATTGTCAACTTATTCAAAGCATGGAAGTTAGGACACGTGCACTAAATTCCTTCTTGCTTGAGGACCATAACAATTAAGGAATAATAGTGATTGATACAATGACGAATGACACTAACAACTAGCAACTATTGAATTATCATTTCAATTTCATTTTTTTGGGAAAATGGATGGTAATATAGGTATATATTGGGAGGGAGGCTATCATGTATGAGTGGAATATAAATGATCATGCTCACCGTGGGAAGGGGGGAGTTATTTGGGAGTGTCAAAGAAGGCTTGTTTCTTGTCTAAGAATAACTACATGCCATAAGGAATGGTTTGAGAAGGGGTCTCAAAATATTGAATGGCATGGAATTGTGCCGCAATTCCCAAATGGACCTTTTTAAAGATGATTTTCCATATAGTGTGAAATGATAATGTTTGGAGATCCCATTGTATTTCCTTTGAGAGCGTGGTTATGCATTGCATGTTGAAAACTTATGTATAAGCACTAAAATCCATGTTGATAGGGACTAATGTTCATAACCATTAATCAACACCCAAGACAATATCACAACCACCCATGTCAATAGAAAACATGAGGGTCACTGAGCGAATAATCACCCATTTGAAGCCACACATTTTCACAACAACCATCACATGTCATAGATTCTCCATTTGCAATCATGATTTGGAAGTTGTTCACATCATGGATAAAACAATGTGTTTCTTAGACAACTTGATGACAAATAAGTTTATGCCTGCTACCATTGTTAATTAATACAATGACCTTGCAATGTTTAAGGTACTAGTCAAATAATTTGAGGGTTTAGGCAATAGAAATAGCAGTTAAGGCATGCCAAGAGATATGGGGTTCCTCCTCTAGTAGATTTGGTGGGGGAATGTCTTTCGTAGGTGTACGAGGGACTTCATGGGTGCTAGCGTCAATGTCCTCATTATAAATCTCCTTTGAAATGGCCATAAATGTTTTTTTCTCCTTATATTTGTGTCCAAGGGAATATTTCTCATCGTAGTTGCAACAAATATCTTTAAGTTGGTGTTCTGCCATTTAAGATTGGGGTTCATTTTTGATATTTAGATAGGTGGAGAGGATGAAGAATGATTACTGGAAGAGAAGGTAGGTGTATGGGGGCGGGGATGCGACCTTTTTTATTTGAGTAATCATCGCATTTTGGGCTTCTCTATCTCTTTGAGTGGCATCCAACCAAGTAGTAGGACAAGCCATTTGTTAGGAAAACAGGATCGTAGAGAAATAACAAATAAACAAGATGTAAATATAAAACACATTAACACGTCACAAGAGAGACACCAATATAACACGGTTCAACCAAGATGGGCTACGTCCACACAGAAATTACCAGTCCTTTTATTATTATACCGTCCAGAGAAATGAAGGGTGCAACCTGCAACACACCCACTTCACTTCCTCTTCACACTCTCACAGTCTCTCTCACATAATCATAGAGATAGTTTTACAATGATACAATACCATACACAGTCGTATTACAATACTTTCCTTTTATAGGGAATTACCATGGGAAAATACCACGGGTCACCCAATACCATGCACTCGTAAATTGTTGGCCAACAAACATACTTTTTTTTTCTCGGTGGCTTTGCCCTTGAACCCCCTTTCTTAGGGGAGTTGGCCTTGAACCCTTTGGGGGGGGGGGGGGGGGCACTAGCCCCCACACCCCCATGCCGTGACGAGTGTTCAATAAAATTGAGGTACAAACACAACTGAACAATAACATCTCCGAATCAGGAAGATCGAGATCCACAACCAACAAAATTAATTGACAATGGTAGCATGCATAAATTTATTTGTCATCAAGTTGTCTAAGAAACACATTGTTATAGGGATTAGTGTTCATAACCATTAATCAACACCCAATACAATGTTAGCAGAACACCACCCAAGATAATGGCAGAACACCAACTTAAAGATATTTGTTGCAACTACGATGAGAAATATTCTCTTGGACACAAATATAAGGAGAAATAAACATTTATGGCCATTTCAAAGGAGATTTATAATGAGAACATTGACGCTAGCACCCATGAAGTCCCTCGTACACCTGCGAAAGACATTCCCCAACCCAATCTACTAGAGGAGGAACCCCATATCTCTTGGCATGCCTTAACTGCTATTTCTATTGCCTAAACCCTCAAATTATTTGACTAGTACCTCAAACATTGCAAGGTCATTGTATTAATTGATAATGGTAGCAGGCATAAATTTATTTGTCATCAAGTTGTCTAAGAAACACATTGTTATAGGGACTAATGTTCATAACCATTAATCAACACCCAAGACAATATCACAACCACCCATGTCAATAGAAAACATGAGGGTCACTGAGCGAATAATCACCCATTGGAAGCCACACATTTTCACAACAACCATCACATGTCATAGATTCTCCATTTGCATTCATGATTTGGAAGTTGTTCACATCATGGATAAAACAATGTGTTTCTTAGACAACTTGATGACAAATAAATTTATGCCTACTACCATTGTCAATTAATACAATGACCTTGCAATGTTTGAGGTACTAGTCAAATAATTTGAGGGTTTAGGCAATAGAAATAGCAGTTAAGGCATGCCAAGAGATATGGGGTTCCTCCTCTAGTAGATTGGGCTAGGGAATGTCTTTCGCAGGTGTACGAGGGACTTCATGGGTGCTAGCGTCAATGTCCTCATTATAAATCTCCTTTGAAATGGCCACAAATGTTTTTTTCTCCTTATATTTGTGTCCAAGGGAATATTTCTCATCGTAGTTGCAACAAATATCTTTAAGTTGGTGTTCTGCCATTTAAGATCGGGGTACATCTTGGATATTTAGAGAGGTGGAAAGGATGAA
Organism: Pseudotsuga menziesii; assembly: GCA_001517045.1. Classification (NCBI taxonomy): domain Eukaryota; kingdom Viridiplantae; phylum Streptophyta; class Pinopsida; order Pinales; family Pinaceae; genus Pseudotsuga; species Pseudotsuga menziesii. Next base: position 63,722 of record LPNX010133289.1, read on the forward strand.
GAATGATTACTGGAAGAGAAGGTAGGTGTATGGGGGTGGGGATGCGACCTTTTTTATTTGAGTAATCATCGCATTTTGGGCTTCTCTATCTCTTTGAGTGGCATCCAACCAAGTAGTAGGACAAGCCATTTGTTAGGAAAACAGGATCGTAGAGAAATAACAATAAACAAGATGAAATATAAAACACATTAACACATTACAAGAGAGACACCAATATAGCATGGTTCACCCAAGATGGGATACGTCCACATAGAAATTACCAGTCCTTTTATTATTATACCGTCCATAAAAATGAAGGGTACAACTTACAACACACCCACTTCACTTCCTCTTCACACTCTCACAGTCTCCCTCACATAATCATAGAGCTAGTTTTATAATGATACAATACCATACACATTCATATTACAATACTTTCCTTTTATAGGGAATTACCATGGGAAAATAACATGGGTCACCCAATACCATGCACTCGTAAACTGTTGGCCAACAAACATACATTTTTTTTTTCGGTGGCATTGCCCTTGAACCCCCTTTCTTAGGGGAGCTGGCCTTGAACCCTTGGGGGGGGCCACTAGCCCCCACACCCCCATGCTGTGATGAGTGTACAGTAAAACTGAGGTACAAACACAGCTGAACAATAACATCTCTGAATTAGGAAGATCGGGATCCACAACCAACAAAATTAAGACATATGTGCATAAATCTCTTCTTTTAAATCACTAACGAAGCATTCCTTGTAAAAAAATTATCGAACATGCCTTCGGTGGAGCTGGATAGCTGCTCAAAATATGAAGACATGCCTTCAGTGGATTTGGATAGCTGCTCAAAAGATGAGACGAAATCCTCGTCTATGCCAGAAACATTCATAGAGATTATAACCGAATTATGTCTAGGAAATATAATCATTGTAGGATTTCTTGTGCCATTGCTACCATTAGAAGTGTTTAGGATCTAAATATAAGATACCCACTCTAAATTTCATCATATTCTTTATGATTGCAAAAAAAATTAGTGTTCCATTTGAATGACCCGTCCTATGGAGTTTGACCTGATTAATTTGGTGATATCGACTTTAGGAATTCTATTATGTATGTCAGTCATTGGGTCACAAACAAGTGGAGTTGAGTGAGTCCCATAGGCATTGGATGAAATACATCCTCCCTTGTGCAAAGGATTTTTGTCTTTGGGTATCCTAAAGATGATGAAAGAAAGAGGGTCATTTATTTGAGTTTGTTGGTCAGAAAGTGACACCAATTTGGTAAGCTTGCCACATATGTCATCAATATTTTTCTATTTAGGGTAGTGGTTGTGGTTTAACCTATGTTGCAACTTATCATATAGAGTTTTTAGGTGGGAAATTTTTTATGAGAGCTCACCTCCTTGAGTGTTATCCATTGAAAGGAATGTGTCCACAAAAAATGGTGTAGAAGAGTGGTACTAAGGTGATCAACATAGTATACGGATTATGGTGAAATAAGGGTGTAGGAGGAATCCATACTCTCTCTCTCTCTCTCTTGATTATTTTTATTTTTTTACTGGAATTCCAAGGTACTAAGTGTTAGGGTACACAGGGTACTCCCAAAGGACCGAACACCAAGAATAGCCGCTTCACACAAACAGATCACAGATCAATACACCAATGTTTGTCACGTGGTTAAAACCCTCGAGAGGGAAACAGTCCACGGCCCCGGCCAAATAGCTACTTCGGAGCAATTTATTATGCAAAAGAAAGAAAGTTACATGAGCTTCTCATAATCGATCAACTAGCCAAGGACCCTCTATGCTCTTTAAATAGAGATCATAGACCAATCGGGTGTTAAGCCACGGATCAATGGTAGGTATGATCTAAGAGAAGTTGAACCGTCGGATCACTCTATGTCTAGAACATATCGTGACCGTCGGATTAGAATATTTACAAATGCATACTAATGCATACTAAAGAAACACACTTTTACCTAACGGATATATTACACAAGTTGATCTTAACTAACTCCTAAGTGTCTAAATATCCTAACATCCCCCCTTAAGAACAACTTGGGATAGGATTGAAGGATACAATCTTCCATGTGGAAGCGACGAAGAAGGTCACAAGCATACTTAGACTGGGAAAGAAAGATTCCTTCTTTGGTTTGTAAGACTTGGAGACCAAGAAAAT